>JZLH01S0144310.1:0-12316 GCA_001188425.1 Eucidaris tribuloides | reverse complement strand
CGGCCAAAATTTGGAGCTTAGCCGCTGGACTAAACAAACAACATTGCTACATAACCTCTACCAAATACTATAGCACATGACTCCTTAAATACATGTTAAGTTCACTGGAGTTTATGCTGAAAGATTTAAAACTGAATTATTTATGACTCATGTAATATGCGTGGTCTTGGATGCTGGTGATCTCTAGCAATACTGAATTCTCCTCCCCTAAACCTTTGAGTTTGCAATCTGTGAATAGCATATTCGCATTCCTTTATCTGTTGCTTAACCATGCACTACCAATTATTGCTTCTTGCGTTGGGGACAAGACCTTATCACACCCAAGTTCTCTGGAATTTATTTCAGTGAATTGCATGTACTTATGATGCATACTTATACATGGTCTTTGGTCGTTGTTAGTTACTATACATTTGAACTGTACTTATGGTCTCACTTTGAATTCCTTGTCAAATGTTAATAAGAAATCCATACATAGATTAGCCCACATAGTTTTTGGTTGCTGTAACCCCCTATATCAAACAAAATTTGTTTTATATACATTTACTGATTTCACTCAAGAAGTTATATTGTATACATGTAATTCAATTCTGCATATCATTCTGTTTAATTTATTTTTCTTTTGAAAGTAACTTATAATTATCCCATCAATCAATTGTTTTTGTGTTTACAATCAAGAAATTATTTTAACAGCAACCAAGGACTTTGTAGTATTGATGACAGTTGGGTTATATCATTTTGGGGTGTATTATTCTATACAAAGCTGTACCTTTTGTCGTTGGCTTGAGTTGCCTATCAGCCACCTTCCCTTTTGTGTTTGCATCAGCGGGTATACACAATGTGTTTATGTGTTCAGTATTTGTCTCGTCTTTATATGTCTTGTTTTGTTTTGTCTTTTTGTTTTCCCCTCCCCTCCCTCCTTCCTCCCCTCCCTCATTCCTCCCCTCCTCCCCTTTCCCCTCTCCCTCCTCCCCCTCCCTTTTCCCCTCTCCCTCCTCTCCTCCTCTCTCCCTCCTCCCAGTCCTCCCCTCCCACCTTTCCCTCTTCCTCCCTGTCCTCCCCTCCCACCCATCCCCTCTCCTCCCTTTCTCCCCTTCCACCCCCATTATCCCTCCCCTTTCCTCTTTCCTTTCCCCTTGTTCTCACTCCTTGTCCGTCTGATCAGATATACCTCATCTCCGCAATTCTGTCCACGGGTGCATAACCACGGACACCTGACAAACCTTATTAATGACTATGGCTTCTAATTTGTCTTTTGATTCTTTGAATGGGGATGAATTTTATTATACGTTTCAGTCGTCTCATACTCCTGAATTAACCAACAATAACTCAAATGTTCAACGCAACATCATTGACCAATTAAATGATCGTAATGCTTTTGACACTGAGCTTGACGCTAACGATTCCACTCCACAATTAGTATCCGAATATACTACTGAACAACAGTTTATTTCCAGTTTTTCACCTAGCGATGGCGATTTTACAATGTTACACTTAAATATAAGGAGTGCCAACAAAAACTTTGAAACGTTACGAACTTTACTCGAAGGATTCAGTTTTAATTGTTCCGCGGCAATCGGCCTAAGTGAAACTTGGCTTTCTGACCACTCTCCATTGATGTCCTCTCTTCCCACTCATAATTTGATTGTTAATAACAGACATTATAAGGTTGGTGGTGGAGTAGGTTTGTTTATTGCACGTCATATAGAAACTATCTTTGTAGAAGTAATTATCTCGGGTGCTAAAAATATTATAATCGGTATAATTTACAAACCACCTCACTCAAATTATATAGAGTTTATTAATTGTATTCAACAAATATATATTAGCGAATCTTTTAATAAAAAATAAGCAATGTTTTTTTCATGGGAGATTTTAATATAAACTTGCTTAACATCAATTCTAACGGACTTATACAAACTTTTGTTGATACTATGGCTACTGAGTCATTTTTTACCTTTGATAGCAAAGCCAACAAGAATTAGTGATTTCTCCTCTACATTAATTGATAATATATTTACCAATGTCCAACCTCCTCCCAATTCTGCAATTATTGTTACCGACATATCAGATCATTTCCCTATTTTTACTTGTTTTCAGTTACAAAGACCAGTCCCGACGATTCATACATATTCACGTCTTTTTTCCCGAAACAATATTGCAAGCTTTAGATCTATAGTCTCCTTTCAGTTGACTGGTCAAGTGTATATAATTCCCAAGATCCTGATGATGTCTATGATATTTTTAACAATACTTTGGTCTCATTAATGAATGAGCAAATTCCACTCATCAGGAAAAATAAAAATAACAATAGGAAAATCCCCAGGTCTCCCTGGATAACTAAGAGTATTCTGGTGTCAATAAATAGAAAGAATAACCTTTACTTAAAATACAAAGCCCAATCTAATGATCAAACCAAACTAAAATATATCAATTATAAGAATACTCTAACAACACTCTTACGACGAGAGAAGAAAATATATTATTTTCGGCAGTTTGACACTTTGAAAAGAGATATCAAAAGCACATGGCAATTAATTAACAGTTTCATAAATAAAGATGTTAATGGAGGCAAAATTTCAAGAATATCACAAGATGGAAAAATTATAGAAGACTATACAAAAATTGCGGACCATTTTAACGATTATTTTATTGACATCGGTCATAACTTAGCTGAAAAGATTCCTCCTTCAAACCGTTCTTTTGTTGATTTTTTAGATGATCGTATTACCGATTCTATCTTTTTTAAGTTCTTGAGTTAGTTGGTAAACTAGCAAATAAAAAGAGCGCGGGCCATGATGGTTTGAGCAACTATTGTTTAAAATCAATAATCCCTGAAATTGTCAAACCTCTTACATACATATTCAATTTGTCTATAAGCAGTGGCATTGTTCCTCATAAAATGAAATTAGCCAAAGTAGTCCCTATATTTAAAAAAAAAAAAAAGATGATGCGCTTATTGTAAGCAATTATATAGGCCTATATGGTTACTAACTTCAATTTCTAAGATTCTTGAAAAAAATATTCACGTACAGTGAAGTTTCTATAAGAAAAAATGTTTTTAGTGATTCTCAATTTGGGTTTGGAGAAAAACACAGTACATCTCATACAATCTTGACTTTCCTTGATAAGGTATGTTGAACTCCACCATGTTGCAGAATGGATTAAAACGAATAAACTTTCCCAAAGCAAGTCCAAAGTAGTAAATTTCTAGGAATAATTATCGACAAGGATTTATCTTGGAAACCTCACGTGAATAATGTATGCAATATCATCTCCAGAAACTTAGGAATGATTAACAAATTAAAGCATGTGTTTCCCCAATCTACGCTGAAGTCTTTATACTATACATTAATTTATCCTTACCTCAGCTATGGAATATTAGCTTGGGGTTATGCAAGTAAGACCCTTACACACAGAATATTGTTACTCCAGAAAAAAAGCTCTGTGAATCATTTGGTCATACCGAACATCTCTTCTTATCTAATAACATTTTGAAAATCAATGAAATATATTCTCCACAATAAGGTATTTTCATGTTTCTTTTAAATAATAATAAATTACCACATAATTTCGATTTTATGTTTGTAAGGAACCAGCAATTTCACAATTACCCCAAAAGGCAGTCTGGCTCATTTCATTTACCGAAGACTAGAACTCTCTTTGCAAACTTACTTTTGATATGATGGACCCAAACTACGGAATTCCCTCCCTCTTTGTGTAACTCAGGTGAAAAGCTTTCACTCGTTTAAACGTCAACTTAAAAATAGACTTTTGACAACCCCTGCCTGAAATGACCCTGTAAACATTTTAACTTTTTATGTTCTTTATAGAAATACAGTAGTAGTTTCATTAATGTAAAATTGACCACATTTTCCCCCACGTTAACGGAATTCCAGGAGCGTCCAGTGAGTTTCATCGGTCTTCCCTGCCCTCCCCTGCCCTCCCCTTCTCTTCCCTCCCCTCCCTTCCCTCCCTCCCCTCTCTCCCTCCTCTTCCCCTCCATTCCCTCCCTTTCCCCTCCCTCCCTTTCCCTTCCCTTCCCGTTCTCCTCCCCTCCCTTTCCCACTTGTTCTCTCTGTATGTAGGTCTGTCTGTCTATGTGCGTTTGTGTCATTGTTTCTGTATGTGTATATCTGTGTGTGTGCGTATGCGTGTTCTTGTGTGTACGTTTGTGCGTGTGTCTGTTGTGTGTCTGTTTTCGTCCGTGTGTGTGTGTCTGTTTTGTGTCTGTTTTCGTCCGTGTGTGTCTGTGTATGTATGTATGTGTGTTATGTGTGTTCATCAGTTTGTGTGTGTATCTGTTATGTGTGTGTTTGTATCATTTAACAGGGCCCTTCAATTAAACAAACACGTCTGTGCTTCCTGAAGGGTCCTGTATTTCCAATTTCTTTCAAATTTTGACACGAGGTTAAGCTTTGTTTCTGTTATTGATTTGTTTTCGTTTAAAACGATGCTATATTCATATTTACATTTAATAAAAATTTAAAATAAGATGAAAAAGCAATTACATATTGCTATTTATACAAATACATTTAAGTGTATTATTAGTGTATATTGTAACTTTTGTTCGCAACGAAATTTGTATTTCCTCTTAACCATGTCATTTTATTGTATTGATTTCTGTTTACATGTTTGGAAATAATAAAAATGAAATGAATGAAATGAATATAACGCTAAATATTGTTGAAATAACAAACAGAATGTGCTATAATAACACAGTTGGGTGTTGAGCTAACACCATGAATTTAACACTGGTGTAGAATTCTTGGTGCCGTCCTTTCACAACACCGACTGGTGTCAATAACACCACTGCTGTTACAGTGCAGTCAGGAGTTATGATTATGTATTTTCTGTCAATCAAAATCGCATATGTGCCACTTTTTTTGTATTTTGGTGCAAATCAGCATTGACACTTCAAAACAGAATTTTTAATTACAATAATAAACAATAACTAAGTGATAACCTAAATTACGAAAACGAGAACGAAAGAACTAATGAAAACATTTTTTTTTAAATTCAAATATGTATTACACTTTATTTTTCTTGATGTTAACTACGACCGCTGCTACGCAGCTTTAACTACTGTACCCTTGATTGCACATTCACATTGTTTTCATGTTGGACCGCAATATGTTACAGTTTTATGCCTTTTGTTAGTCTTTTCTGTTAGGAATGGAAATATAATACAACAGTATAACTTAAATATGCATAACATATGTCTGTGATGATTACTGAACCATTTTACGATCATTTTCACTTTTTGTAAAATGTTGTTTGTCAATATATACAGTGTCCCAGACAAAAAGGAAATCCGATTATCATCGCAAATTCTATATAATGAATACTTGTTTTTTAATAATTAGGGTATCGATTGTAAACTCTGTTCCTCTTCTTCATTTGATATACTACTTTTGTATGAACGTTCACTGGCATAATTGAACTAAAAACAATGGATTATTGGTGCTACCAAATTTCATTTGGCACGCGCAATTCCATCTTTTGAGTTCCATTTTCATGTAAAACATGTAATTTGTTTTTGATAAAAATAAAGCATTGACGTCAGAAATCATGAATTCTTCTCTTTTATTTGACACCTCAGGGTAAAAATGAATTTAGTATGCCGGAGAACAAGTAAAATTAAAACATGCTGTTTTATGCGTGATTTTTTAATGAATAACTTTTGAGAACCGAGAGGCTGAGCAGAAGAATGAGATTACGCACGGCTGACTATCACACAATATCTTGCTCGGACACAACATAGGCCCCGAATCATTGTCGCAGGTAATATCTATTGCTTGCTGCTGCCAATTCCAGAAAACTGTTAATGAATGCATTCTTGGAAACATTCTGAAGCAAGCGATCAATTTCAAATTGTCTTTTCTCACTTGATAAGCAACGCTATATTTTCACAAATGTAGTAATCATCTGAGAAGAAGATAAATTCAGCTTTTCATGGGTCCTTCCAAATGTCGAAAATACTCAGGAATAATTAAGCAATGAACTCTTGATATTTCAAATTTGCTCGTGCAAATGATATTTATCTTGTGTCCCTTCTTTATTGTCTTTGCTTCAGGCCATGGTGAATGGGAATCTTCATGTGATTGGTATCAAATGAAAGAAGAGAAAATATATTGCCTTTCACAACCATGCTTACAACTATTTTTCAATACTTTTTTTAAGATATTAAATACTCTTCATCAATCTCGGTTTCCTTTTTTCTGTGGACACACTGTAGTTTAACAGTAATTTATTTATTTGTATTCTAATAAATATATCAATACAAAATAACAAAAATAGCACAAATGTTACAATTTTCACAGTACACAGCAGTTTTTTCAAAATGTCAGTTTACTGGGGGGGTTTTTAGAGAAAAATCTGTTAATACCACCATCTGATGTGATTTGTTTATACAGTTGTCAAACATTTGCTATTTTTAATACGCCTTCTTTAATACAAGCGATTTTACATATTTTATTATTTTGCCGATGGTAATTGCCCATTGTTATGCATTAATTCATGTATTGAATGTATCTATAATGTTTTATTTTTAATCTTTGTTATATATTTTACACAGTCTAATCTAATTGATGTCAGATGCACCCGGTCTGGTAGGAGGAGGAAGGTCTGTGTACCATCGTTATTTATAGTTAACTTTTTCCAAACCCTGGCAGCATGCATGTCCGCCGTGCGTCTTAGATATATACTGTATTGCAATGTGTCTTTGATTGTTACAATTACTTCATTTTTATCTGTATATATGTGAATGCTGCCGCATAAAATAATAGTAATATAATATAACCTCAACGCTGTATTTATAGGTCGTGAATGTCTAGTGGTTAGAGCGTCCCCCTCACGTCCGGAAGGTCGCGGGTTCGAGCCCCGACCGAGTCATACCGAAGACTTTTTAAAACTGGTACCTTCTGCTTTCTAGACAGGCGCTCGGCATTCTAGAACAGAGAAGGGTAATAATAAAATTTGTGATGAAAGGCCCGTTGGGAGAGCAGTCTGTTTGACTGAAGTGGCTGCCCTGGGTAAATAAGACGATATTGTTAATATTAGTAGTAGTACTAGTAGTAGAAGTAGTAGAAATAGTAGTAGTAGTAGTAGTAGTAGTAGTAGTAGTAGTAGTAGTAGTAGTAGTAGTAGTAGTAGTAGTAGTAGTAGTAGTAGTAGTAGTAGCAGTAGTAGTAGTAGTATCATTATTATTACAATTATTATTACAATAATTATTATTATTATTATTATTATTATTATTATTATTATTATCATTATTATTATTATTATTATTATTATTATTATCATCATCATCATCATCATCATCATTTTTATTTTTATTATTATAGGTCAACCGGACGTGATCATGCTCGAGAAATTCCTAACCCGTTTTAGCCACATCCATTCCATGGTCGTAGAGCCAGCCGAGCCTATTAAGAAGTTCCGAAACAAAGTTGGGATCCGGAATGACCTTAAGACTGTGAGGTTCGAATGGCAACAGAAAACAATCGATGAATTTCGAGACGAATTTCGAGAAAAGGCGAATTATGGGGACACCAAGTTTGCTTTCATCAGTTTGGTGCAGTCCCTGTTCTACACATATGCTCTCTCCGACACACTTTTGCGTTTCTCTACTCGGCTTTAGCGGATAGTGGTATAATGCTCATCCAGATAAATGCAGGTATCCCACTTTTTTCAGAACTGTTAGACAATTTCTACGCCTAACACACACACACACACACACACACACACACACACACACACACACACACACACACACACACACACACACACACACACACACACACACACACACACACACACACACACACACACACACACACACACACACACACACACACACACACACACACATATATATATATATATATACTACACACACATATCATCACGCACACACACAATCACAAACAAACGCACAAACACACACATTCACTTAAAATACTCTTGCCCGTGTTTGTGTAAATGGATATAATGTATGTTGGTATATATTTCATCGATCACTTTACCTCTTAATCCCCTTACCCAATTTTCATCATGATTATTTTGTTTGTAGAGGGTGTTCATTCAATTTTGGCGGGAATTTTTGTTGGCACATGTACTTCAGTGCCTTAATTTGTTGCATTCCAAATTCTCCATATCGCAGATATACAGGGTGGCCCAGAAAGAATGCTACACCTGCGTACGCTAATTTCTTCAACACCATCTGCAATATGTCATTGTTTTTTGTTTCAGCGATTAGAACATTCTTTTTCCAACAATATGATACCATGATCATTGATTTTGAGTCATTCGTTTGGGTCCTGCGGCCATTTTTCCGAATCAATGTCATTTCCCAAATTTGCCAATTTTTCGTCAGCGGCGGTCATCCGAACACCGAGATATTCTCGCGTGTCAGCGTGCCATACCAGACAAAACCGCGATAACAATGGAGATGCAGCTCACGTGGTCTTCCTTATCAAAGCGAGGGCATTCCTGCCCTTTGTCTCGGCGGAGATTATTCTTTGGCCCACCGTATAACGCGAGACTATTTCGGTGTTCTGATGATCGCTGGAGGTTAAAAAAATAGCAAATTTAGGAAATTACATTGCCTCAGTAAAAAAAAGCCCCAAGATCCAAACACTTCAATCAAAATTAATGATCATGGTATCATTTTGTTGGAAAAAGAATGCTCTAACCCATGGAATAATCACCAATGACATTTTGTGAATGAATTTGAATAAATTAACGATGTCATGTGTAGCATTCTTTTTGGGCCACGCTGTATAGTTGGCTACGAGAGACCATTGGGGTCGAACTCAGACAATAGCGGTGTTCCTTCAATTTTGGCGGAAACTTTTGTTGGCACATGTACTTCAATGCCTTTGTTTGTTGCATTCCAAATTCTCCATATCGCATTATACAGGGTGGCCCAGAAAGAATGCTACACATACGATCATTAATTTCTTCAACATCAGGAACAAAATGTCATAAATTGTTATTTCATTCGTTAGAACATTCTTTTTCCGACAAAATGATGTCACGATGATTGATTTTGAGGAAGGCGTTTGGATCCTAGGGCCATTATTCTGAGGCAATGCAATTTCCGAAAGTTGTTTCTTTCTCAACTCCAGCAAACCTAGGAACACCAAAATATTCTCACGTAACAGCGTGCCATAGAATAAGCGAGGAGACAGACACCTGGAATGCCTCGCTTTGATACGGAAGACAATGGTAAGGTATGGCTTACATTGTCATTGCACCTGGATAGTGCAGCTCATTCTATGGCACGTCGTTACGCGAGAATATTTCGGTGTTCTGATGATCGCTGGAGTTGAAAAAGTAGCAAATTTAGGAAATTACATTACCACAGAAAAATAACTCTAGAATCCAAAAGCCTTTATCAAAATCAATGATCATGGCATTATTTTGTTGCAAAAAATGTTCTAACCCATGAAATTATCACCAATAACATTTTGTGGATGATTTTGAAGAAATTAACGATCGCAAGTGTAGCATTCTTTTTGGGCCACGCTGTATAGTTGGCTATCAGATAATTGCAATTCTCTGGTATGATTTGCTGTCTTGTTCACATCCGATATCTCATTTGTGCGTGTTAAAAGATGCGGTATTTAAAAACCTCCTTTGTTTTCATGATTTTGTAATCGCATTATTCCACCTTATTTTTTACAATTCAGATGAAGTCAGAGTTTCATTCATGTGTGCTTGCATGGAAACTTTCTGATAAGCGGGGCAGAACTAGTTTAACCACACAAAAAGAAAAAAATGATAATACAACCGAGTCGGAACTGAAATTAGCAAGACTGCAAAACGTCCAGTATGTTGATATATACTATCTGCTATCGGTGAATATCGGGTATATGCGATATGAAGAATACTCTGTAGCAGCTAACGGCTTAATATGTCGTCGTCTTATTTCAGACCACAACCAATCTGAAGCTTTTCTGAGCAACAAGTTCTGGATGAAACACTTTTTACCACACACTCTTACTGGCCGAGTCCTGGAGGTCATCAATCAGTCAAACCCGGCCCCGGCGCGTCGTTACCTTCCGGGTCAACTCGAACGTCGACGTCACTTCCGCTTTCGATGACGGTTCTGAAGAGGGTTCCAAGCTGTTGGACTTCTTGACTGAACTCTGCAACTTTCGACAAACTGCCACGCCGGAACTACTAGCTGACACGCTCGCCTCTCTAAAGTCACATACCGTCTCGGATAATAATGGGAATTATCTTTTGTGTAATGATTCCGACTTCCTATTAATTTTTAAATAGATGCAGACCTATTACTGCTCCCCCCCCCCATGACAAAAGGGCATAACTGACATTTTGGTGTCTTGGAGATATCGAGCAAAATGTATTTTGTTCAACACGTAAAGCCCTATTTAGTGTCCTTTTAACAAGCGGATTATTAAAACAAAGGGACACTTCTAAATAATTTTTTTTTGTTCTGCATGTTTAACATGATGTACTGAGTCCCCTACACTATATAACTCAATTTTGAAGAAAAAAATTGTCAGTTATGCCCTTTTGTCATGGGGGCAGTATACACGCCTATAATTCTTCCTTAGTTTGAACAGGGATATCATTTACTTCTGTAGTTGAAAATGGATTTGAATTGAATTGAATTGGATTTGTTGACAAACTGCAGTGAACACATCGGTAGATACTGTACATATCGAATTACAACATAATATCTGACAATGACAGTAATATTCACCAACAAATATAACAAGCTGCACGAACATATTGAATTGAGACTCTAGAATAGGAATGTTACTATTATTATATTCATAATGTTTGCGTCACAGTTTGATTGGGTGGACTCATTTTGTTGTTGATTTTGTTGTTACACTTGTTCTTCTTGTTCTAATTGTTCTTCTTTTCCTCCTCCTTCTTCTTCTCCTTCTCCTCTACCCCCTCCTCCTCCTCTCCTTGCTCCCCCCTCCTTTTTGGAGTGATATTTGTACAGAGATAGGTGGTTCGTTGAAAAGGTAATTCACCAAGGAAGGGAAAAAACACGTCTTTTAAATTCAGATCTTGGAAAAGGTTTCTTAAAAGAGGACCGACAGTCTAAATATACCCGGCCGGGTGAAAGTCCTCGACGAAAGACACTTTTAAAAGAACAGTCATTCAAACTAAAAATCAGACAGGAGACCAATTTCGGAGATGGTGCCATTTAGTGCAGTCAATTCAGGTTCAGTAATAGATCAGAGAGTGAAAATATGACAAAAATGCCTCTAAAACTGCCCTCTAAAAAGAAAATAGTTAAAGAGGGGGAATGGATGAAGTTCCTTCTTCTTCAAGAGGCACCTGGTTTTGGTAGAAGCCTCGCCGTACACTATCAGCAGGCTACTCGCTGATTGGTCCGCGAATGGATCCGTATTTCTCGCAATGATCATGATCAGAGTAAACACTTGGGCCATATCGGAGCAGACATACCGCCCTCATCCTCGTATTTATTCAGTGCCCCAGATTTATTTGGTCCATTTCCGATAAGACATCAGAATCGCATAGCTGTCTTTCGTTTGAGTCTTGATGTTCAATATTATCTACCTCTGCTGAATGGTATACTTGCTACTTTTGAAATAATGCCCCTCCTCCTTTCCTTTTCCTTCTTCTTCTCCCCCTTCTCCTTCCTCCCACCTCCTCCTCATTCTCTTCTTCTTCCTCCTCCTCCTCCTCCTTCTCCCCTCTTCCTTCTCCTACTCATCCTTTCACTCCTTCTCGTCCTCCTCCTCCTCCTCCTCCTCCTCCTTCTTCTTCTTCTTCTTTCCCCATTTTTGCTGAAAACACCCCTCCTTTTGGCCTCGGAACCGGTTCCCATTGGTCATGATTTGGCCGCGATAGGTTCCCGTCGAACCTGACAACCATTTTTAAATGGTATTTTGGCTTTTGGCTTCGCTGTTTAGCAGTGGACGGACTTGGCGGAGAAACATTTCCCTGTCAGACCTGATCTTTTTTTTTTTGTTTTAGTTTTTGGCTTTTCCCTTCGCTGTTTGGCAGTGGACAGACATGCCCCGGACATGATTTGCCGGAGAATCGTTTCCTGTGAGACCTGATCTTTTTTTCTTAGTTTTCGGTTTTTCGCTTCAGTGTTTGGCCGTGGACGGACATGATTTTATGGGTACGGGTACAGGTACAGGTACGAAGCCCCGGGACGAAGCCACGGGTACGGGTACGGGTACGGGTACAGAGCCATGGGTATGGGTACAGGTACGGGTCCAGCATGTGACAAAGTCACGGGTACGAGTACGGGTACCGGTCCGAGACCACGGGTAAGTGTACGGGTAGAGGTACGAGA
>JZLH01S0144284.1:6721-17814 GCA_001188425.1 Eucidaris tribuloides | reverse complement strand
CGTACTCACCTACACACACACACATATACATGTACTTGTAATCCCTCCCAAAGGGGGATGTAATTTTTGATTAATTACAGACATGCAAATGAGGACGTACACACATGATATTCAACCACCAATTGAGGACACACTCTATTCCACCTGGTGTGCCCACATGTGTAAAATTTTGTGTGTGATTTTGTTACTTGCAACTGGCGATAATTTTGTGTACAGCAATTTAAAAAATGATGACGTCCTCATACGATTACTAATCAAATTTGCAATTGTTTGCACTAGGTAGGAAATCGCAAACCATCCCTGTTTATCAGAAAGTCCCAGTCTGCCCTCCCAAAAAAAACACACCCCATGGTATTACCATGGTTTTACCATGGTATTACCATAAATTTCATGGTAAAACCATGGTTTTTGGCAAAAATACCATGATATTTTTGCCCCTGTGTGGTATTTTTTATAAGGGTGAATGTGAAGTGTCATACTTATGTCCCACACACACACACAACTAGGAAAAGTATGTTTCGTAATTATTGTATTCAACAAGAACAAAAAAAAACTCCTCTTCTTCTTCCACAGACGAGACTCGCATGTTCTGCGTCCGTCTGTTCTCGGAGATCATGTGCCTGTTCCTGAACCACGACAACCTGACGGAGGACGGCTCCATCACCGACCCCCAGCTCCTGGCCGACATCACGGCCCAGACCCTGCCCCACTTCCAGCAGCTGCTGTTGGATGCCGACCCCTTGCCCCTCTATGGACTCAAGCTGATGTTGGCCCTGATTGAAACCAGTCCCTCTTTCATAAGGTGAGCAAACTGTTTTTGTCACATGAAATTCTCTCTATGGCATATAGCGTCTGCGAATCTGAACGTATGTGGTGCTCTAATTTTTTGACCCTTTATTTCTGTCTGATGATAAATACTTCAGGTTTAACGCTTATCTCTGCCCGGTTGGCGGTATTTTGGGAATTAATATGCAAGGGGGGGGGGGGGGGAGGGGCATCAAACAGGCCCCCCTCTTCGCTGAGTTGACTTATCTCAAAATTCACTATTGTTATTTTTATTCTTTTAAAAATTGTTTTTAGATTAATATGCTAATTTATGCATAATTAATCTGTGAAATCATACTTTTTGCTCTAACTCACTAATTAAAGCTCTAAATGTGCTAATTCTTGGTGTAGAGACCCTTTGTGGTGTTTTTAGCAAATGTACCTGAAAAAAATGCAATATTAGAATCAATTTCTAATGTATTTTATTGTTTTTACAATTTCTTATGTATTTCATTGTTTTTTTGACCTTTTGTTTTTCATTGTTTTTTCGATGAAATTTGTCGGTGACACTTATGCAATCACAAATAGCATAAAATTCAGTAATTTGAATCAGTAAAAGCAAAAATATGGATACATGTATGATTTTTGGCTGAAAACACAATTTGTATTGAAATTGTACACAAAATCACGTTTTTGAGCAATTTTTGGTGTGAAATTGCATGTACGAAATTATGCGTATCTTCGAAACTGCGTACCCGGGCGTCGCAAATTTGGTCTTAAAAGATGCGGGAGACTCGGAGGAAAAAAGTCATGAAACATCGCGGCGAAAACTTTTCGCGTTGCGGACATATTGCGCGAAATGTCCAAGTCCTTCGTTCATATAACAACCCTTCCATTTAGGCCATGAACAGAGCCATCGGCAGTCCTCACAAATCGGCGTTCGTGTTCCGACTCGGCATGCGTGTGGTCGCATTCCTCTCTCATGGGGTAAACATTCGCGGCTTTCCTGGCAAGAATTTCAAGTTCATTCCTTTGTTTACCGATCGTAGGAACATTTCTTTCACTAGGAAAGTCCTTTAATTGCGACCCAGACATTCTCCAAAATTGTTCATCGGGTCAATAAATGTTTGCTCGGGTATGAGGTATTGATGTTATGAATTTGACGAGGTTCGAAATGACATGTTTTGTGCATTTGACTGTATGATTTACCGGAACCGGAAGTATACATCCCAAAAGCGATCGATCAGATATTGGTATCGCGAGGTGATATCGCTTGATATCGGCTATATGCGATAGGGAGAATTGATCTGACCAGTATATCAGCAGTGCTGCCTGTCTTGCCAATTCTACAGGAAATTTTCTGGAAATGTAATGATCTTCACACAATGTGTCAAACAAATTTGAATATCTTCATGTCATATGAAAGATGTTAAGCTATTCATAAGTTCATAAGTCTTTCTTATTGCCCAATTTAAAAAATTTGGTGTGTTCACCCTTTATAATGTACAAATATATAAATGTATATACATACAAATATACAAATATATACAAATATACACAAATATACACAAATATACACAAATATTTCAAATGTACAGGTGTACAAATATAAAATATATAAATATTCAAATATTCAAATAATGATTCAAATATTAAATGTTCAAATATACAAATATGTGAATACACCATTGAGTAGAAAATATCCAAATAATATATGTACAAATGAAAACACAGACAGGTAGACAACAGTGTACGTGAATTTGTGTACAGATCAATTTTTATAACATATAATATATTGTCTATCTATGCTGTTTTTATACTGGTAATTTCTATTTCTATTTCATGAAGCTTTTGATACAAATGATTAAATTCTATAACATAATTAATTTGCATGTACACAGGAAAATTGAAGAACTGGAATTGGTGCCCGTCCTGTTTCAAGTGCTGATAGATCATCGCAATAGTCCCACATGTAGCACGATCCGTTACATCATCTCTATACTCAACTGCCTTGTGACGGACTCAGACACAGATGTACAGGGCCTGTATGATCAAGGTCAGTACATTTCTGTGTTCCCAGCTAACCTGGAAAACAGGAAAAGGGGGAAAATTACTTCTACAGGGCTGCCAACTCTCACGCAATGAGAGTGAGACTCGTGCATTTTGGCCCTTTCTCACACCAATGTTTTGTTTGATTTTTCATGCGTTTATATGTGATCTCACGCAATTGGACCCTTCCGTTATATTATTGGCCTATGGAGTCTCACACAATTTCACTCAATGAGAATGGCAACTCTGCTTCCACTTCTTCCAGTCAGGAAAAAGTCAGGGAATTGGAGAAATATTTCAGAGTTCCCAGCTGACTTGGAAATCGGGAAAAACCTGGAAAGTGACTTCCCGCTTATCCAGTTAGGGAAAAGTCAGGGAATTTGAGAAAAGTCCCTCAAATCAGGGAGAAATCAGGGAATTTTGTTTTACTTTTGGTCTGACTTTCTCAACATGTGTTCGTGCATGGACATGAGGTGAGAAAGAAATAAGCAAACAAGAACTAGGTCAAAGTGATGATCCTACAATTGTAACTTCCCTCAGAGAAATATCAGGAAAAAATCAGGGAAATTTTTTTTCCAGTGTTCTGACAATGTCACCATGTGTCCATACTATGGACACGAGGCAAGAAAGAAATAGGCGAAGCAAGAAATATTTCAAACTGATAATACTGTAATTTACAATAAATCCAGCACATATAGTGCTCACTCTCCACTTCTTGGGGAGCATTCTATCCAGTCGCCAATTTACAGGTGCGCACATGTTTATCAACCAACATAAACATTCCCATCCCACCGAGTACCCGTTTATACACCTGGGAAGAGAGCAGTGATGTGAATAAAAATGTGTTACTGAAGGGCAAACATGTTAGTTTGAACCCACTACCCTTAGATTGGGAGACAAGCGATCTTCTTTTCTGCCATTACACATCCACACAGTTCTTCTTATGATTCATATTGACCATAAATTATCTAATCACTCTCTGTTTTCATTGAATCCATGTACATGTCTAGAGAAACTGTTTGATATATCACAGGGCATTTTAACATGTTCAAAGTTATAGGAATACATTAAGAAGCATACAAATTGCTTTCAGGGACATGTCACTGTTACGTGATAAAAAAAAGCAGTTTTGATTCCATGTCATTCTTTTTTCAGACCAAATATTTTAGTGTCCCATGATTTTGTTCTTGCTCATTTTGATTTCTTCAAAACATGTCAGAAATTTATAACAACAGTGTGTAATATCCCAAAGGGTTGAAATACATGTTCAAGGACACTTGTCTTTCTTCTTTCTTATAATTAAAGGTATTCAAGATCATATCAGCATTCTATTTGAGGATGTCCAAAGGATGTATTTTGCTTCAGACGAGACTAAGACTGATTCAAAGGCGTTGAATCTTCTGATCACGGGACTGCTAGATCTGCTCCATGCTTTACTCAAGTACCTTGCACACACGGTCCGGAATGTGCTCCAAGTAAGTGGAGATGTTATTATTCAGATTTTGTATAATCGTGTGGCAAGCATATTAGCATCCAGGAAGCAGCTCATCGCTCTCAGGTGGAAATCCCTCCATTGGATCCTTGTTTAACCCATGTTTATCGGGGGGGGGAGTGGTGTCAATTGACCCCCTCCCCCCCGGACACTTTCGCGATCTTCTCTCCAGCCTAGTGCAACTGTTTTGAGTGCGCCGCTTGCTGAATTTTTACTTTCAAATCTTGTGCATCTTTTGAGACCATTTTCGCGAAAATCAGACATATTGTTACGACGCTGCGCAACTTTTTATACATGCATGTCAGCCCAAAAATTGCTCAAAAACGTGATTTCGTGTACAAATCAATGCAAATTGTGTTTTCAGCCCAAAATCATAAATGTATGATTATTTTTACTTTTACCAGTTGAAATTGATTAAGTTTGTGCTGTTTATGATCCCAAAAGTGTCCCCAACAAAGTTCACCCAAAAAACAATAAAATACAAAAGGTCAAAAAACAAAGCAATACATAAGAAATTCACAAAACAATAAAATACATAAGAAATTAATTCTGATTTGGCAATTTTTTTGTAAATAATTGTTACAAATGTCAGAATGAATATTTTCACCAAAAATTAAAATTCTACTAGCTACTGTAAGCGAGATATAGGCGAAAACATAATTTCATACACTTATTTGCATAATTAATTACTTTGAAAATATAAAAAATCCATTTTTTGAAAAATTTACTACACAGTCTTGTAGTTGACATCTGGCTCTATCCGCATGCAAATATTCGCGGCGATCACTCGATCTGCTGTGGAGATCTGAAGGGGGGGTCAAATTGACCCCCCCCCCTCCAGTAAAAACCTGGTCTGAAATAGCCCAGTTAAAATAGGGTTAAAGGGCAGTGACATGTTTGGAAGCACTTAAATATGCATCAAGAACCAAATCAGTTGAACATATACCAATATTTACTCTAATTGTAGTGTATATCTTGGATGGAAGGGTTTTTCTTGAATTTGTTTATTTGAGGAGAAACAACCATAACTATACCAGAAATGACTTAAACTATGACCTGGTCTGCTTCTTATAAATAATTCCCACAAAAATGTATCATAATTATATCATCTATCAGTGATTTAACATTATACTCTTAAAATCTTGCTGTTTACCCTGGCAAACAGCATATATGGTAAATTATGAAATTCGTCATTTTCATTAACAGATCTCACTTTCTATTGTGCCATGAGCGTATTTCACAGTGGTTACCAGAGTGTTTTCTGGGCTCATTGTATTATTTGATCATTGTTTCTGTTTTTGGCAGTGGAAGAATTTTATTTTCTTGTTCTTGACCCTAATTTGACTGTAAACTATCTATTCATTCTGTGTTTCTGAGAGCTATTAATAGCTAGTGGTGTAGAATTTTGAGTCCACAAGTTCTGAGTCAGAATACAGTGACCTTAGACAAAAGAAAAAGAGAGAAAGAAAGAAAGAAAACATGGTATAAAGCAAAAATTAAAGAATATAAAATAGCATATATATATATATATATGAAACAAAAATGGTAGATCTGTTAAAAGTAAAATGTTTTTGTTTTGTATTTACAGGCCAAGAAATCTGGTAGTGATGCTAATACCCAGGGTGCAGAGAGGATGTTGATGGCTAATAAAGTCCTAGTCAACAATAGCACCATCATCATCAAACTGGTAAATATATGTAGAGAGATATAAATGCATCTAATGCAAATCACCTTTAAAGAAAAGCATGATTAAGGATTTCAAAAAATAATAACATAAATACCATGATGCTGACAAGATTTGCAGCTTGTATTCTATATCAAATTTGTTATTTTGAAATGTATTTATCTATTTATTTTTTTAATTTATACCAGGTTGTCAATGATAAGGCTAAAATAATGAGTGGAGATTAAAACCAGGGGGATTTACCTTGAATGAGTGTATATAGATTATTGGTACTGAAGAAAAATCTCATTATCCAAATTAGCTTTAGTTCGATATTCATGTTTTCAGTTGAACAATTTAATACTTTTGAAATTCTCCTCTACTTGTAGGTATCATATTTATCTAAAGCTACTTTTAAAGGTTACTAGTTAATGACAACTGTTTTTAAATGTGGCAAAATGTCACATTTACTTTTGTTTTTTTATTTGTAAAATGCAAATGTTATTGTCTTTATATTACACAAATTTTGATGTTATGAAAAGCTCATGAAATGTTTATTAATGGAGTTTTTTGGACATCAGTTTGTAACATTTTTAAACCAACTGAGTATGGCCAATTTATCATTACCATAATATGAGTTAGTAGCAATTGTGAGTATGTAAATTATTATTATACTGCATATGCCATTATGTCTTATAGTTTCAAAATTTAATTTCTCCCTGCATGTAGCTTGGCCATAAGGATAAGGATATCTACACGTTGGCCTGTGAGTGCATCTCCCTCCTTGGTCAGCTGTATGGGGGTGAATACCAGAACACGTTCTCAGCCGATAATTGTCAATCGCTGGGCGCGGCCCTGTCAAGATTCGACGCCAAGAGGCAGAAGCTGGTCCTCAGATATATCAAACGAGTGGTAGGTTCATTCCTCTCTCAAAACAACTTGACGATGAACTCTACACAACTGAGGTTTCTCTTCGATCTGGCTGCAAACCTAGTCTACATAATGGAGAGCGATTTGCATCAAAAGTAAATGGGTGATCAGTTAAATTTCTGATTAAAGTGATATACAATGTATGAAATTTAGGTTTCACCCTACACATATCAAATTTATGCTGAGTGAGTAAAAGAAATTGAAAAAGTAACTATAAATTCTAAGAAATGCTTAGAATTTTAAAATGAATCACCTTCGTGATTGTAAAGTTTCAAATTTAGACACCATTTCTTAGTTAAATTTCCTGTTTTAATGTAAATGTAGTGGAACCAAATGTCTTCTCTGATTTCTGGGTTTTTTTAAAATCAGTTTGAAGGCAGTGCTCTCAATTAGGTGAAAAAAAAGTAGTGTGCATATCAGAAGGTAGAATGGTTAAAGGCAAGGTTCACCCTGATATTAAGTTGGTTTTAATAAAAGCAGAACAATGAGAGAAACATATTAACGAAAGTTTGGTGAAAATCCACCAAAGAGTAACAGAGTTATAAGGTTTCAAAGTTTTAAATATGCGAGCAGCCTCCCCATTGTCATGTAATATAAATTCCATAAATTGCCATTTTTTACTGAATGGTTTTTATGCCTCCGCAACGAAGGTGCCGGAGGCATTATGTTTTCGGGTTGTCCGTCCGTGCGTCCGTGCGTCCGTGCGTCCGTGCGTCCGTCCGTCCGTTACCGGATCTCGTTACCGCGATAACTTAAGAACCGCTGATCGGATGTTGATGTAACTTAGACCAAGTATGTTCTAGGGGGCAACAATGAACTGATTAGATTTTGGAGGTGAAAGGTCAAAGGTCAAAGGTCACAGGGCCTAAAATACATGTATGTCTGATTTGGGCTCGTTACCGCGATAACTTGTGAACAGCCAGTTAGATTTTGATGTAACTTGGGTGAAGTATGTATTATGAAGCAACAATGAACTGATTAGATTTTGGGGTTGAAAGGTCAAAGGTCAAAGGTCACCGGGCCTAAAATATGTCTGACTTGTCTTGGGCTTGTTACCGCGATAATTTGTGAATGGCCCGTCGGATTTTGATGTAACTTGGGTGAAGTATGTATTATTATACAATTGATGCACTCGTTGCAAGTGTATTAGGGCAGAGCCAGTGCACGAAGTTTAGTCAGTGCGAGTGATAACGCACGCGCCCGCAGGGCAAGTGCGTTATCGATCGCACTGACTAAACCGAGTGCACTGGAACTGCCCTAATACACGAACAACAGTGCATCAATTGTTTTATAAGACGGGTCGGCAATACAGCCTGAAATTATGCAACAAAAATTAGACTCTAAGGCCTTACGTTACATCTAACGTTAGATCTAATAGACCTATAGGGTGTTAGACCTGGTCCTAGGACTAAGTTACTCTAACGTAGCAGGCCTAAATACGTGAACGTTATGATGTTAACGTTACGACACGTAGATTAAATTTAAAAAATCAAAGACGACCCGTATTTTTACTCACCATTTCCATGCTTTTGCTAACATCACTAGGGAATCACAACCGTTAGACTCTACATTAATTCCTAGACAACACTTCAAACGAGTAACGTTAGATGCGAACACTCGACCGTAAATTCTAACTCGACTACGGACAGCTCAGACGAGTACGGACTTTTTCAATTTGGCTGCGCTGCCGATATATCGGCGCGGCGAATATCGTCGGGTATCGATCATGTGTTATCAATTGGGCATGCACGTTAGGAGAATTAAATGCACGCTCCACGCCTGTCAATTGACCAATCACATTGCGTCATTCTTGAACCCGTCTTATAAGAAGCAACAATGAACTGATTAGATTTGAGGGGTCAAAGGTCAAAGGTCAGTGGGCCTAAAATATGTCCGATTTGGGCTTGTTACCGTGATAACTTGTGAACGGCCGGTCGGATTTTGATGTAACTTGGGTGAAGTTTGTATTATGAAGCAACAATGAACTGATTAGATTTGGGGTCAAAGTCAAAGGTCAAAGGTCACCGGCCTAAATATGTCGGCTTGGGCTCGTTTACCGCGCGATAATTTTGTAAATGGCAGTTGATTTGATGTAACATGGTGAGATATGTATTATGATGCAACAATGAACTGATTAGATTTTTGGGGTTGAAAGTCAGAGGTCAAAGGTCACAGGCCTAAAAACATGTCTGATTTTGGCTCGTTACCACAATAACTTCAGAAAGGCATAAGTTGGATTTGAATGTAATTGGCTGAAGTATGTATTATACGGCACAAGAACTGAATAGATTTTGGAGTTGAAAGTCAAGGGTCAAAGGTCACAGGCCATGAAGATGTCTATTTGGGTTCATTTACCATGTTACTTAAGAATGGACTGGTCGATTTTGATGTTACTTGCGTGAAGTATGTATGATAATAGGTACCAATGAAACAATCAGATTTCAGGGTTAAATGATCAAAGGTTGAAGGTCACAAGGCTCTATACTTAGTGTCTTTACACGATAACATTGAGAACGGCTTATCGGTATTGATGTACGCTTGGGGAAGTAAGTGGTTAATAAGGTACAATGAAATGATCATATTTTGGGGTTTAAGGTCAAAAGGTCAACAGTCACGAGGACCCATACTTAATATCTTTACACGATAACTTGAGAACGGCTTATCGGATATTGATGTAATTTGTAATAAAGTATGTATTAATGGGGCATGATAGATTTCAAGAGTTGAAGCGGTCAAAGTTTAATCATGAAGCCGTAACATCATAGTTTGGAATTGTAGCGGCGGGAGGGAGGGCATACCCCAATTCGGCTGCCAGACAGCGAATGCTCTAGTTTTTCATAGAACTCATGTATTGAAATAATGTTTCTGATAATATATTGAATGCACAGTTAAAATCATTCTCAAATTTCTGAGAAAACGGCACTTTTATAGAATTTATATCCATGACATTTGGGGAGCTGCTCACATGTGACGTCAGAAATTTAAAAGTTAAAACTTCCATAACTCTGTTATTCTTTGGTGGATTTTTCCCAAACTTTCATTAATATGTTTCTCTCATTTTTCTGCTTTTATTAAAATCAACTTGATGTCAGGGTGAACCTTGCCTTTAAAAATGAAGAAGAATGTTGTGTCGACTAAAAGTGGAGGAATTCTGTTTGCTATCCTAACCAGTGTTATAGTTGAGTCTGCAAGTTCCGAGACTTTGAGGCTAGGGCTGCCCCTAAACACAACCTTTTCATAGGGTTTGTACAGATGACTATCAGCGTGTTTTTATTGAAGCTTGTTTTCCGGAATGAACCGGCTAATTGAGTAGAATCTCCCAATAGAAACAGACCTTCTCCGCCATCAGCTGTCTTTTTAGTGGAGAAAGTTCAGCTGGTAATTATCCTTCTTTTTGTAGGATACTAGCGGAGAGCTATACCATAAGATACCATTAGACATCAATAGAAACAGCCCATTGCGGTATGTTGCGGTATTTGCCGGTGAGAGACCGGAAATCAACAAAACCACGTGATCGGAATAAGTCACCCCTGGCTGCAGCGCGCGTGTGTTTGATTGAGCATAACAGTCAGACCGCAGCACGCTCGCTAATGAGCATTTTGTCCGAGTTTTATCGTACGGCCCTCTACCGCCCAAGTGTAGAACATCCTCACACGAAAAGTTCGGATATCGTCGGAGAATTTTGCAAGGGATGACGTCAACTCTATTTTCTCGAGCATGCGCAGTTGTTGAGCAGCCATGTTTTGGTAAGTCGATCTACAGAAAATTTCCTTTCAAACGATATGAAATGTTAATATATTTTCGTGAAATTGACGTTTTTATAGCGCCATTTGAGAAGGGCTAATTTTTAACAGTTTTCTCTCTTAGTTTCGTCACTAAATTTTTTTTCCGTGAACCTGACCCGTTCATAAAAGGAAAAAAATAGTTTTTTGTCGAGATGTGTGCAGAAATGTCTGAAATCTCCAAATCAGTTTTAAAATTTTGGGTTCCCCAATAGGAAAGTAGCGAATTATTTTTTCAAAATGCACATAAAAATCATGTTTTTACCGGAAATGGGTACTCGATATTAGATCATCTGGCGCGAAATGGTCCTAAACGCGCGACTTTCCTCCGCGGTGGGGCTTCGCGTAGAGCATACCCGATAGCCCCACATATAGATTTTCATGTTGTGTCACTGTGTTAAATATGATTTCG
>JZLH01S0144256.1:14832-42595 GCA_001188425.1 Eucidaris tribuloides | reverse complement strand
TTGTTAAGATGGATTATTAATGCATAGACAATTAATGTAGGTACATTAAACCGAAAACAACAGATCTGTATTATTAACATACAAATAAATTTGAATGCTGTCACAGTCACACTAATACTCCATGATCAACACTAGATTCAAATGCTGAGACCTCTCTTGCAGTCCTGAAGTATTTGTATAATTTTTTTTTATATTTAGAATATGATGCACACGTACATGTACATGTATGTAGCTACCAGGTGCATGCCTGTACATGTACCTGCACCTATGAAGTGAAATGGAGTAGAGCACGGTGAAATTCATTTTGACATATCCTCACAGGCAGAGGCAAAGAATCTCCACACCCACTCTGTATCACGTCAAACATTCAAATCCATATGGCCATGCGTCTCAAGTTGGGGACCTCTTTCGTGACGCAAGGGAAATTTTACCGAAACATGTCTTTCCGCATGTATGATGCAAAAGTTTGAAAAGTATAGCTCTAACCCTAGTAAAACTATACATTTTTAGAAAGGTTATTATCCACAGATTCCAAAAATGGCATCATTTCTGTGGTAGGTCTAAGCTCTGAATTTTTACAAACCCAAGAATTGAGAATTTTTGGTTAAAAAAGTAATCTGTTTTGGATGTCTAAATTATCAATGGGTTACACCCTATGTGAATATAAATGCCAGAATGGAACTCCTTAAGACAAGACCTTTCCAAGCATATATAGTTTAATAGGGGTTTTCTTTCATCTTCATACCAAAAAATCATGATGAAAATTCATAACTCGACTTTTCATAATAATCAGCGAAACTGTTATTGCTGCTAAGATTAATTAATCAATTAATTAATTCATGTGGAATATTTTTACTTAATTAAGTCGTATTCAATGGCAGTATGGTCTGTTAGTAGAATTCCCAACAATTTGGAACACTGTACATCCTGTCAACTCCCTGGTTCTGTAGAGCAATAAATTTGGACCCACATGCATAAATGTACGGTTCACATAGCAACACTTACAAGAACCTTTATTATCTTTTAATGTCATTAATTAGCTATTAACTTCAAACAAAGTTATAATACATGCATATTTTCTCTTTTACAGCTTATAATAACAAATATCAAGCAAAATTAGAGTGATTCAGAATATATAAGACACATTTTGAAGGTTCTGTTGAGAGATTCCAGTATCTCAACCGCATTTGATAATTTGGCTAAAATATGACCTACATGTAATTAGCTAATTAACCAAATTAATTAGAAGCCTGTTTCTGAAATGTATTTGTTATGATAGTATGTCAAATTACCAATCAATTGATACCTAATTCACATGGATTGGTACTTCCTACACTAGTTTCTGACAGGTTTTAAATTTTGTAGTACTCTTTTCTTGTATTCTCCATAGACTTTCTATTGTACCGTGTCCGCAGCTCCGTGTCCGCAGCTCCTCCACCCTCAACCCTCATTAACTAAATTGCTTGTAGAATTCATTATCATTGATGGATAAACCTGATCTTGGTATCATATGAAAGAAGAATAAATAAGCTTTCTAAACATTCCAAATGAAGGGTGTTATCAGTTTAATTTCACAATAAAATCACATGAACTCTACAAAATTTGAAGAAAAATGTCACGCCTCCACCCTATTAGGGGTCCCAACTTGAGACACATGGCCATATAAAATCTAAACAGTTCAGTAAATAGTCATACACATGTAAAGAAACATTCTTAATTTGGTACACATACTTCTTAAAATTCTGTAAATAAGTCACACTTCAAATGAGATATTTCTATATTTGGGTTAAAGGCAGTGTAGTTTTGATAGATAGTTTAAATTCAAATGTTCTATAAATGTTCTCATAGCTTTTAGATACAAAATTACACATGCCTTAAAATCACAAGCTCTAAGAATTATACAATTTTTCAGAAATTGGTGACAAATTGAACAGTTATACCCCCCCCCCCCCCCATGGAACCCTGCCCCTGGTCCCGACTGTTTTCACTACAATTGTACTAGTAATTCTGCTCCGCAATAATAACAAATCACATGTCAATTTTGAAGGTTTGATGTTAAGTTTTGATGTCCAGCATCACAATGCCTTTCCACAGAAAGATTTATGGAAATTATCTGATCAACCAAAATTACACTAACAGCTAATTATACTTGAGCTGTAAAATTTTAAAGTACGCCAAATAGTATGTGTACTTGTAATTCTAGCTTCATGTACATGTACATGTAGACCTCTTGATCTGCATCATTGATTAGCACAGATTAATAGCGGTCTTTTTTCCCCTATTATACTGCTTTGAAATCATATAATATGCAGGTACACTCTAATTTGAATAGTAGATCATATTACAAGATCGCAACAAACTCAGACAAAGAGGGAATCTTCTGCCAATTAACCCGTTGACTACAAGATTATGTAAATCCCCATAGGATTTGTACATGGCCTATCCGGTTCCCGTAAGTAACGGGTTAAGAGAAATCTGCATGTAAACTATAGTCTCGGTTCCAGACCCTGCGACTTTTTCTCCCTCCAAGAAGCAGTGCGGATGCCTCTTAAAGCAGTTGGCTGAGGAATGAGGATAACAGTTTCCTTATCAATATAGGATGGGTTAATGTAAACATCTGGAAGCCAGACGATGTACATATACACTAGTACATGTAGTTCGACATACTGTAGAATGTAGGCCTACTTACTCATTAAATTTTGACTGGCTCTAGTGTCACAATAAATTGCACTGTGACAAATGTAGTGTACAATTTCACTTTCCTACTAAGTTCAGCCATTGAAGATCCATGGTTCAGCTACATGTACTGACCCTTCTGTTCATAATCAGCCAGTTTAAAAACAGTGTATTTTGTGTCCAATTATCATAACCTTATCGTCCACTACATGTACTTTCTCATGGTAACGGTCAAAAAACAAACTTACAGCAATATTCATAAGACGAACTACATGTAGGACATTCTGACAGGCTAGTACCTCCATCTGTCATGAGTATGACTGAGAGTGATTTCTTTCAGCAGTTTCAGAAATTTTCAGATTTCACAAACCACTGGGGTAAATTCCCATTAACTATCAAGGTGTGTTTTGCCCTGCAGATACTACATGTACATGTAGTTACACTATTTAATTTAGGGGTCTTCATTAACAAAATCTCCTCAAAGTCTTTTATTTTTAGTTCTCTTATTTCATTCCCAAATTTGTATAATTGTAACATTTATTTTTATTTTCTGTATGATATAGGTTTCATCTTCCAAAGTTTAAGAAACTTCTATCCATGTGGACAGAAAGTAATGTACATGATAGACAAGTATAAACAACAGCATTAATGATACCAAGACTGCTGAATATCATATTTAAGTCCACTTCTTATGAATGTACATGAATGTATCCAAAGCTTCTTCAGATCCAGCAATGTGGAAACTGTATGGTGTCCTGATCTGTACAGCGCCCCACTCACTACAAAAATATCACAACACAGTCGGTAACATACACATAATACCGATTTGCACAGTCCTGCGGTGGTGAAGCCATCAACTACTTGTTTACTCATATCCCACAGGCTTTCACTGTAAATGGACTTGCCCATGTTTGAGGCACGTCAGAGTGTAAGGTTATCTGCAGACTGACCGACATACATACCGAGTACTGGCAAACATAAACACACAAACATATTACACACACACAAATATTAAATTACAAAATACATACAAACCCTGAAATTTTATCTACCAGAACGTGATGATGTATGTGAGAACCTGCACAGTGATCATGTGTTTTGTATTATTAATGAACATGCTACTGTATGTGTACATAGCACCACCTTAAAAATATCCTGCATAATTGATGGAGACATTTTATCAGTGGTTCAGTGCACAAACACTAACAGGATAATTCAGCAGGGCTTAAACTTTGATATATTCAGGGCAAGGCCACATTACTATAGGACACATTCCTATAATACAGCACAAATGAGGAAAATGTAAAGGGCACAAAAATCTTCCAAGGCAAATGACAAGGGCCCAATTCAGTACAGACAAAATTATACAATAGTTGCTAGACATTTAGTATGCAGTACAACTGTACAAGTGCCATGGCCCTACATGAAACCTTTACAAGCACACAGAATTCCCCCCCCCCAAAAAAAAATACTGAAAAGAAAACCATTCAGTCTCCTCTATTCCCCACCACACATTATACATGTACATGTAGTTCCACATTAACGAGGTGATGGAAAATAAGATGCAAATTACACTTTGTACACATACAGTATACCCTCCATAATTTTTTAGTGTTAGAAAGCCATATTTGCCTCCTGCGTCTCCTCGGATACAATTGCTCTGGATTTCAGGGATGGCATGTCGACTTCCACACGTCTGTAATAACTCTGATACCTAGATCGTGATATTCATGAAAATTGTATCCCGCTCAAGTATAATTGGCAAAGTGGGCTAGTGGGCTCATTTCCTACAATGTACATGTTCAACAGCGACAGGTCATAAGGTACATGTAGTATATGTATTGCTGAGCTGATTATGTGTTTGTGTACGTTGTGCTATGCTGTACTGTATGCAAATAACCTCATAAAAAGAATACAAACCAATATTTCTAGAATCTAGATTCTTTTTACACTCCATGTAGGTGTTTTTTACGAGTGAATTAATTTGTTGTCAATTCAAAACATTGTACATCTGGCAGGTACATGTGTAAATATATATTTTTTTTTTTAATTTGTAACGTCACCTACACGTACATGTAGACTTTCTGTAACCATGAAGATGTGTACTTTAAGTTTTTAGACTGTTATCGTTATTAGATACATGTATTTAAATGCAAGAAATGAGATGAGACAGACCTAATACATGTAGCTCTCACTACGTACATTATACATGTATGGTTCCTCTAGTTTTGCCATTACTGTTCCCTACATTTTGTGAGTTTGTGAGGACAACTTTACGTTAACTCATCACAATCGTACATGTATATCAGGCATATGTCGTGCTCTACTACTAAACATCATATTGACTTTATGTAGTCCAAGTTTATAGGGAAAAAATTACATGTAGAGGGGCGCAGGGCAATTTACTTTAGCCCTTGAAATGAAAGAGCCCCCGTAAATTGGCATAGCATTCAATACAAAGAGTGTCTGAAATGTACTGAAACAGGAAAAAGAGCCCCCGTGAAAAAAATTTTAATGTTTTTCCCTGGTCCTGGTTGATGTTCTCTCGTTCAATCGCTACATGGCACAGTACAGTGTACGTATGTGGATATTTTTCTTAAAATCTGTAGGCCTATAGTCTAACTGTTCAATTACAGTAAATTTCAGTAAATTTACATTTTTGAAAGCTTTGCTCAAGTCCTGTACAGGTGTACATCCAAATTAGGCAAATTTCTGTTTGCACTAGTAAAGTAAACATACTTTGAAATGATACTGATGACTCAAAAAGGTCACAAGATCGTTGTACAAATAGTAAAAAGGTCATTTACGGTACACAATCTCTGAACGATTTGCAACCTTCTGGCCCTACTGTACACTGGTAAAAATAAAGAACTGAACTATCACAGACTTTCTAATGCAAATTTGGAAATTATTCTATTGTTAGGTTTCACACACATTACATGTAGACACACGTAACACAAAGCTTACACGAAGTTTGGAACAACTTATACATGTAGGCCTACATTGAAGTTCATTGCTGAATTTCAGAATTTAATCCAAAAGTCCCATTGATCAATTAAGTACAATGCATAAATGCCATTATTCATACATGCTACAATTTAATCTCTCTTCATAGAGATTACACACAATAAAAGAGATGAAATGGAATGCTTCTCTTCTGTACAATCCTTCTCTGGTACATATTGGGACTCTGCTCTCCAGGGCTAAAAAAATTAGCCCCAGCGAAATCCTTGTTGTGGTAATGTACCTTTTTAACATGATCCTTCTTTCTTTTTACCTACAGTACTGTCAGCATAAAAAAAATGTTTAAATGAGCTCACTTATTCAATTTCAACAGAATTTACATTTTTATTGGGGTGGGGGATGTCAAAAGTCATCAGGAACTGTATGGTACATGAAAACATTGTTTTATCTTTTTTTTTCAAATTTTTAAACATATAAGTAGGACACTGAAGGCTCTTCTGAAATGGTCCTTATGCTCGCACAAACATGCATATCATTCACATTTGAAAGCATCATGCGATTGTGTCCAACCGTTTTGAATTTGACTGGTAAACAAAGAGGCATTAATACTAACATGTGGGGCTAGGCTACAAATCAATCAGAAACAAATATTTAATTTAACTACCAGTACATGTACGTAGTGCAGAAAATCTCAATCTACATGTATACGTAACCTTAGTTCAGAATAACACACAATTTTATTTATTGAAGGCTGTGTACATGTAGTATACAATACATGTACGAACCAATTCTTTTGTTTCCATTATTTTAGACCCAAGACCATCCATGTCTATCTGTTAGATCCAACATGTAGACCTTAAATATTTAACCCCTTGCTGATGGAATTACAGAATCTTTGAGGCAATGGGTCATAGTCAATCAGCTCAACTGCTGAAGTAAATCACTTGCAAATGTGTGGTCAGTTTTATGTAGAATAGCACAACTTTTCCTTTTGAAGGCCCACTGTCTTGACACGATGAAAAATGCCCTCCTTTGACTAAAATCATAAAAACGGTACCCTAACAACACCCACAATGCAACAGAAACAGCCATGACAGTGTGGAAAAATACATTTCTTTTTCTTCCACAATCTGCAGACTCTGGCATTGCAACAGTCCATGTTCATGAATATGTGCCTGTATTCCAGGACAAGTTGACATCCTCTTTGTGGTTGAATTGACCCTTGACAGTGGGCCTTTAACAATCAACACCCAATTTTGTGCGCATGGCATATACTGCACATTTAGGCCTGTACATAGTGGCTGAAACTTAAATGGCAAAAAATATTCCTACATTGTAGACATTATTGATGTTTAAAATCTGAATACCCTGCATTCAACGATTCTTCATTTATGATATGTAAATCTGTTCCTAAATTATTTTTCATGTTTATTGATTATGAATTTCACATTTTTATAATTTTGCCGACAATCACAAGCATTCACTGAACAATAACACTAAAAAAAATCTAAGTTTAGTTAAAGTGATAGGCTAACATTGTGGAGCTTCAATTTAAAAAATTGTCAAACTTTGATATCTGAGCTACATACATGTAGTAGTGTTCAAATGGACAAATAAACACCCTAGAATACAAAAGTTTGGAAAGTTACACTGCCAATGGCAAGTTATACATGAATAAACAATAAAACTCGGGGCGAGTTTTATTAACCTAGGTGTACACACAGTAAGTCTATGGGAGAAAATGGGCAAGTGAATCTGGTCAACTTACGATTTTCACTTTTTTAAAGCACTAAATAATCATTTTGAAATACAATTTTTTCAGGGCTTCATTTTTAGACCTCCTCAAAGACACTGGTAGCATGGGGAATCATGAGGCTCAGATTTTTTTAACTGTGGTAAATGTTAGCTAATACCTTTAATATTGAACATGTCTAACTTGAGATCAAAGATCCACCTACAGTATTATTTATTAGATATAGATCTGATCTACAATTTCATTGTCAGTTTGCAGGGCTCCACACTAACTTTTTTTTCTATCTGTCCGACCTGTTCGCTGTCGGACCAGTTAGAAGTCAGTTTTTCATTATTTTACTGGCCCGAACCTAAATTTACTGGCCCAAAAAATTAATTAAAAAACACATTTAAAACTATATTTCTTATTGACTGCCCCCCCCCCCCCCCCCCCGGATACAATGTATAGCATACAGTAATTTGCCAGCTCCTATGATCCTAACAACAACTGCGCAAGTTCATGCTTTTTGTTTTTTTTTTTTTTTTTTGCTTCGGACATGATATCGCCTTTATAAGATTATAGTTCCCTATTATCAGAAATAAAAGTCGGCAAATTTGATTTTTGACGCGGATATAAATTTTGCTAATATTTAGTATCCGTATTAGGCAAAAACTATTTAAAGAGTTTTATTTTGACCCGCGGAAATGAATGGCGGTAATATTTTATTTCCTTATTTATCCGAAATAACAGTCGGCAAGTTGTATGTTTCGACCCCGCGGATATTCATTGCGGTATTATTTAGTTCGCGTATCTACGCCCAAAATAATTGTTAAGAGTTTCTTTTTGACCCGCCGGAGGAATGAATTGGGGTAATATTTAGTTCGCTATCTAAATGCCAGAAATTGAAAGTCGTCAAGTTTGATTTTGCCCGCGGATATTAATTTTCGCTGATATCTAGTTCACGTATTACGCCAACAAAATAATTGTAAAGACGTTTCATTTTCACCCGCGGAAAGTGAATTGCGGGTAACTATTTAGTTCCGTAATTTATGGCCAGAAATGAAAAGTCGGCAGTTTGATTTTGACACCGCGATCATTAATTGCGGTAATACTTTAATTTCTGTTTACGGCCAAAATAATTTAAAGAAGTTTCATTTTCACGACGCGGAAATTGATTTGGGTAAATTTAGTTCCGTATTATGCGCAGAAAGAAAGTGGGCCAAGTTTGATTTTGACCCGCGGATATTAATTGCGGTCAATATTTAGTTTTTCCGTATTACGCCAAAAATATTGTTAAGAGTTTTCTTTTTTGACCGCGGAAATGAATTGGGGTAATTTTAGTTCCGTATTATGCCAGAAAAGTGAAAAGTCGGGCAGTTTGATTTTGACCCGCAGATATATTAATTTCGCTGATTATCTAGTTCCGTATTACCAAATATATTGTAAGAGTTTCATTTGCACCCGCGAAATATGAATTTGCGGTTAATTTTAGTTCCGTATTATGCCAGAATATAAAGTCGGCAAGTTGATTGGACCCGCGGATTTAAATTGCTGTTATTTTTATATTTAGTTCCGTATTACGCCAAAAATATTGTTAGGATTTCTTTTTGCCCGGCGGAAATGAATTGGGGTAATATTTAGTTCGCGTATTATGCCAAGAATAAAAGTCCGGCAGTTTCGATTTGACCCGCGGCATATTAATTGACGGTAATATTTATTTCCGTATATACGCCAAAATATATTGTTATTTGACGTAATCGGAACTCATACTTTAGCGAAATTAATATCGTCGGGTTTCAAATCGAATTGCGACTTTTTTCTGGCATAATACGGAACATAATATTACCTCAATTTCATTTCGCGGTTGGTGAAATTGAAAACTCTTTACATTATTTTGTGGTAATACGGAACTAACATATCAGCAAAATTAATATGCCGCGGGTCAAAATCAATTGCCGACTTTTTATTTTGGCATAATACGCGACTACATTCATTACCCCCGTCAATTCATTTCCGCGGGTGAGAATGAAACTCTTTTACAATTATTTTTGGCGTAATACGGAACTAATTTCAGCGGAAATTAATATCCGCGGGCAAAATCAATTTGCCGACTTTATTTTCTGGCATAATACGGAACTATATTTACCCCAATTCATTTCCACGGGTCAAAAAGAAACTCCTAAACAATTATTTTTTTGGCGTAATACGGAACTAATGATATTACCGCAATTAATATTCCACGGGTCAAATCAAACTTTGACCGACTTTTAGTTTCTGGCATATGTACGGAATCTTAATATTACGCTCCAATATCATGTTCCGCGGGTCAAAAAGAAACTCCTTAAACAATTATTTTTGGACGTAATACGGAATAAATGTTCCGCAATATATCGCGGGTCAAAATCAACTTGCCCACTTTTTTTCTGGCATAATACGGAACTAAATATTACCCAAATTCATTTCCGCGGGTGAAATGAAACTTCTTTATCAATTATTTTCTGGCGGTAAATACGGACTAGATATCAGCGAAAATTAATATCCCGTGGTCATAATCAAACTGGCCAACTTTCATTTCTGGCATAATCGGAACTAAATATTACACCCAATTCATTTACGCGGTTCAGATATAAATGAAACTCTTTACAATTTATTTTTGGCGTAATAGCGGAACTAGGATTAGCGAAAATTAATATTCCGGGGTCCAATCAACTGCCGACTTCATTTCTTGGTATAATACTAGAACTAAATATTACCCCATTCATTCCGTCGGGTCAAAAGAAACTCTTAACAATTAATTTTTTGGCGTAATACGGAACTAAATTAATACGCGCAATTAATATCCGGCGGGTCAACAACAATTGCCTGATTTTAATTTCTGGCATTAATACGTGAACAAATATTAGGCAAATTCATTTCCGCGGTCCAAATATTTAAATAAAACTCCTATTATTTTGAGCCTAATACGGCAACAAAATTTACTCGCTAATGTAATATCGAGGTCAAAATCAAATATGCCTGACTTTATTTTCGGTGTATTACCGAACTTAAATACTAGCGCAATCATTTCGCGGGGTCAAAAATAACACTGCTTACAATTATTTTGGCGTAATACGGAGCTAAACATAGCTCGTTATGACGGCAGTTTTTCTCTGAAATATCTTTATATGGGAACAGATTTTTTTGACTGGCCCGGTTTCGGCTACCAGTAAAATTGGCCATTTCTGAATTTATACTGGCCCGACAGTCGATTTTTTACAGGTCTCGGCCGTCGGTACTGTGCCAGTGTCGAGCGCTTGCAGTTTGTAAAAACATTGTTCACATAACAATTTTACAAGGCGAAAAAGTTGGCCATGATTTCTAAATGATTATAGAAATCCTATATTCATCTTTGATGAATTAACAACATGATTTTTTAGTTCAGGCATGAACATTTGCCTACAAAATCACTTATTTTGCTTGACATCAAAAAAATTCCTAAAATTAGGATGCCCAATTTATAGAACCCTGTGCCCAGTGCTCTTCGCAGCACCAATGAACACAAAAGGAGAATACAGACTGCTTGTAATACTGTTGTAAGAGGTTCTCCCACCTCTCCTGATCTATGCACAGTCCCTTACTTTGTTTTTGTTTTGTTTTGGGTTTTTTGTAATGGATGGAATATCGATTCAAGCTGACAGTTGGGTAACCTGGCTAACCTTTCGCTTGGGAACAACTGCCAGAATACCCCCAACACCGTCTGTTATTTTGTCGCCACGGCCACGGCAGTTGCAACACGATAGCGATAAAGTTTAACTTCACTAGAGTCATATCGCGGCATCGCAACCAACAACAAACCGCGAACGGATTATATCGAGATATTCGTTCTGCGTCTGCGGCGCGGCGTACCCTAACCCAAAACCAACCTAAACCCTAACCCTAACACCTAAACCTAACCTAACCCTAACCACTAGCCGCTTACCAGAAACCTAACCCTTAAACACCCTAACCTAGCCCTAAACACACTAACCTAACCCTGGTCGTAGGGAATCTGACAATGAACCAACGTAGATATCACATGTACTTGGCGTAGGGAATTTTGACCAACGAACCACGAGTTTGGCGTAGGGTGAAATTTGACCAACGAACGCAACGCAGTGGCGTTTAAATTGACCAAACGGACATCAACGCCGTTAGCCACCACAGATGTTGTGAGGATATAAGCAAAATATGAAGTAAATATGCGATAAATAGTGCACCAGACCAACTTGAGCCAACGAAGTCAAATATGCAAATTCAGATGAGCGCGCTCTAACTCAGAATATCAAACGACAGACAAATAATTGTTCGATTTCGGAGCTGTCGTCTTCGAATGTCTGTCTCCGTTGGCCGTTGGTTGACCAACTTATGGTAGCGTGAATGTGCAGGGTATTCTGCAGTTAAGCCCCTTTCCTTGTCATGCTTGTGACGCAACAAGCTTGCTGCATGCGGTCATGTCACGTTTTCCAAATGGCACGCAACCATAGACCTCAAAACAAAAACTGCATTCTCATACGTCATACCCCGCAAGCTACACATCACGTTCAAATCAACACATCATAGGCCTACACACGCACACGCCACATCACAAGTCCCAGTCAGTTTGTCAGTATTTCAACGCAGCAGTAGCGGACTGCTACTGCCACTGGCACTGACCGCCACATCACGGCTACCCTGTTCGCCTAGAATACGCTAATACAGCCTACCCATTGGCAATACAATACAAACATTGGCAAAGGCCGAGAAGCGTTGACGTCCTAGAAAAAAATATCACTTATACTCACAATATAAAGACTATTTAGCGCTATAAGCGCGTTTTTACTGCACGTGAATCCTCCACACGCCATACTAGATTATCAAAGTTTACTCTTGATTTAAAGCACGAATATTATCCGTCAGCGTATGTTCAGAAAATTACTTGTTCTTGTCCACGTTTACCACCATATCTATGATGTCATTGCCGTATGATAATACGCTGACGAAAGGTCGGAGGTGAAATACGCAAGACTTCCGGTTCCTCGCTGCTGTATTGTATCTTTTCATGATTACGCAATAGTCTGTTATTGATTATATTTCTAAACATAAAAATAAGAATAACAGCAATAAACCATTTTAATTTAATTAAAAAACAGAACAAAATTATTCGGAAAGGGAACCTGGGAATCTATACAAAAGGGCAAAGTCCCTCCCTCCCTGTCCCAAGCAGGACTTATTGATTGATGGATGATTGATTGATTGATTGATTGATTGATTGATTGATTGATTGATTGATTGATTGATTGATTGATTGATTGATTGATTGATTGATTGATTAATTGATTGATCAATCGATCGGTTGAATGAATGATTGATTGATTGATTGATTGATTGATTGATTGATTGATTGATTGATTGATTGATTGATTGATTGATTGATTGACTGCCTGATTGAGCTTTTTAAAGCAAGGTAAATACTGTTATTCTCGGGGGCCGTTCACTCAATATAATTATACTGCCTTCCTTACTCAAAAGTATGCAACATACACTATAACGCATGCATTTTGAATTGAAAGGGGTCTTTCTATAGGCCTAATGATATTCTAATGAAGTTTATTATTATATTATTATTGAAAAATGCAAAATTATTTGAAAAGAAGTCAATGAATATTCTTTCTCCTTTCTTCTCCAATTAGGCGGAGAGATTAATGTAGGCGCACCCACGACAGACGGGCTAGAACATAAAATTTAACATTTTTTCGCCTCCCTGTATATTGTTTGGGGTGTTTATTCACACTAGCATCGTAATTCGGCTTCATATTTCCCGTGAAACGGTTTTGATGGCTTGCAAAGACTTCCAACAAACAAAAAATGCCAATGTGTTCCTCTGACGTGGTGTCAGACATCACCCCGCGAAGACGAAAGCGCCTCCTAAGTTCTCATTTCTTACTCTCTCTCAATTCTAAAGGTGGTTCATTTTTGCAAACATCCTAAAATACATTGGATATAATAATGTGGAGGGAAGGCCATCATCTTTATGTAAGTACATGTAGCTTTATGAAGATAGGAGGCGCCTTCGTCTTCCCGCGGTGGTGCATGTCTTCTTTCTGAGAACGCGTCGGAGGCATTTTTTGTTTGCTGTAAGTCTTTCCAAGCCATCAAAACCGTTTCACGGGAAATATGAAACCATATGAAACCGAATAACGATACTAGTGTGAACTAACCGAGTTCGCCCTAGGGGCGAGTCCGCCCACCACGTGATTTTCCCCTTTGCTGCACATGTAATTGGATATAAAGCCCAAGTTTAGTTTTGGGAATTTTTTGTTTATTTGAAAGCTTTATGCCCCAAAGTCATAACCCTGCAATAATAGACTCTGAATGTCTTTAGTTTTTTTTTTAATTAATAAAAAAAAACCCCGGGGGGGGGGGGACCCCGAGATTTTCGGCTATATTTTACATTTAAGGCGTTAAGGGTATATGAGTTATACCTCATCTGAAAGAGCAGAGTCTGTCCCGCCCCTCCCCCTTGCAGTACAAATCTAAAAAAAAAAAATGAATGAATAAAAATACTCAGGCAAAAAACGTGTTTACCCCCCCCCGCCAAAAATAAATAAATAAATAAATGAACAGGTCCCATTCGCATATTATGCATACGTTTTAAACAACAGTTTTTCTTGACAAACTAAACGCATGTCCGAGGCTTGCCCAAAATAGCAACAAGTAATGCAAAGTTGATTCCAGCAACAGACCGGTTCACTTATCTGTATGCAAGTTGGATTCCCAGTATTGAAATGTATTCATTATAAACAGGCTTGTGGAATGGCTTGTTAGTAGGCCCCCAAGGAAGAAACATTTATAGATTTGAATACATATAAAACGGATGGATAGCTCATATTCAGTTTTGTCAACATGACAATACTGTTCTTCAATGGGTTTCATTCCATACATATTACAGTAAACAAGTAAACACAAAAGGAAACAAAACAAATACAGTAATAATAGAAATCCGTCATAAACGGCAAATTAACATGATAATTTTTCACATGAACAGCTTTAAAAAATTGTATTATGTTGTTTTCAAACTATTAAAATAAATTTTATCAAAAGACCAGACTGAATAATAATAAGAAATATAAATTATCATGCGCTCAATACTATCGTTTCTAAACACTGTAAACGGAAAATTACAAAGAAATATAATAACAGTGATGTAACAAAATACAATATAGTTTTTAAACAAAATATAACTGAAGTATGGCATGCAAAACACAATTATATTACAGGGATTGCATAAATAGGTAGGTTTTGAGTGATAGTTTGAATGTCTATTGTAGGAGCCTAACGGACGTGAATGGGTAAGTTGTTTCAGAGTGTAAGTGCAATGAGAATAAGAAAGTAAGAGAACCAGAGAATCAGAGAATCGAGAATCAATCTAAATAAGTAACTTTGATAAAAGAAAAAGACACTGACGTATAGCACAAAATCCATGGAAAGGTATAGCGTTTTTTTCAGAAGACAACTAACATTTTTGGCAAGAAATCTATTATGGAAATAAAGTTTAAAGTCTCTACTGCATTGAAACAAGATGATACCTCTAATAGATATGAATATATTTAAAACGTGGTATGGCTGAATGCACAACAAAAAGTAAATAAGAGAAAAGGAAACTCGTCTTGCGTATACATGAAAAGTTATACAATTTCTCAGAAGATACCTAAAGTTTTTGGCATGAAAAAAATATTACAGAAAATCAGGTGTAAAATTCATATTTCATTGAAAAAAATAATCCCTCAAATGGATGTAAAATGTATTTTAAAACGTGATATTGGTAAGAGGAACATGCAACGATTGCACAAACATAACATGATATGGCTGACAGAGTAACAAAAAAAAAAGAGAAGGAAAGGAAACTGACGTATGACAGAGAATCTATGCACAGATACACGACAACTAAAGTCTTTGGCAAGAAAAATTCTAGAGAAAATAAAGTTTAAAGCGTAGATTACATTGAAATAAAATAATACCTCAAATGGATATTTCAAAACGTGGTATAGGCGAAAACTAACCTAAATAAAGAATAACAAAGGAAGATACATTGATCGCACAAATTGAGTCAAAATAAAATGTGTAGATCAAAGATGTGCTTCGAAGAAAAAAATGACAACTGAAATTATAACAACGTAATCAGATTAGTAGAGCTGAGATGATATTTTGTTTTTGAAAGTGTTAATAGCTGTAGAAGACAATTTTAAATCGATGGGTAACGCATTGTATGCCTTAGCACCTCGATATTTGAAAGATTTCTTAAGGGATTTGGTTCGTGGTTTGGGTGAGAGTATTATAGTTTATCGCTATTTCGGGAAGAGTTATATGAGATGAAAGAAAATAAATAAAAAAAAGAGATAAAAAGTAATCGAATTACGTATAGAAGAGTCAAAACTGTGGTATCTCGAAGTTTCTGCGCAAACAGACCATGTCATGTATAATAAAAAAAAAACTATATATATATATCACCAACCATGGGCGTAAATCCGGTCGGACGGGGGGGGGGGGATGATCGATGAAATTTCCAAATTTTGGGGACACCCCAAAATCAAGGGCTATTTCTTGCAAAGGGGACACCTACAAAAATACCACTATCTCTAGGTAATTGGCATATAGCTTTTATTGTGATTACATTTTAGACCTTTCACGTAATGTGTTTCTCGATCTTTTGCTGTAATATACAAACAATAAATACCATAGCATTACATTTTTCATTTGGATTTTCATGGCTTTATCAATGTACGAGCGAGCGAAGCGAGCGAGAAATTTTTTAGGACCTGTGAGAATGCATGGTGTCTAATAACATCTTATAAAAGGGGAAAACGTTTCTGAAATGTCTGAAATTCAGAGACTGAAAAGACCTTCATACATTAATACGAGGGTGCGTAGCGAGCGAGCCTGAGAAAAAAATGAAGAAAGTTGCTCTAACTCATTTCAAACTCGAGGCACAAATTTAAGAGAAAAAGGGGGCATTTTAAGAACCAGTAAATGGCGGTAGCGGCAGGTAAATTAGAACAAGTGCCTCTAAAATGTAGAAAAAGGCCATTGTCACAGGGGAGGCTTATCAGAGGTGGAAGAATTGACAATTGTTTTAAATGAAGAGAAAACGATTGGGCTCCTTATGTCCTCACGTGAAAATATCTGAGTTTTTTTTCTACATTTTGTTGATAATAGGATGTTTCATTTGGCCTACATTCTGTGTCATCTGTGCACTAAATAGGGATATGGATATAATGCCCATTTGGACCGATGGAAAACACGTTGGTAATGAACATGAATGAGAGATATTAAACCGAAAACATCAGAATATTCAGATAACAATATCTTAAGCATTAAAAAAATATATATAAATGTTAATTGAATAAATACAAAAAATACTTATTGAAAAGTGGGGGTATATTTGTACAGATCACCCCCCCCCTTCCTGAAAAGTGGTGGGATATATCCCCCAATCCCCCTCCTCCCTCCTCCCAATTTACTGTACGACAGTGTTCTTTAATTCATGCAGTTGAGATTGCTGGTCTCTGTCTGCCAGTATAATACTACACTCTAAAACCAACGTTTTGAATAAATATAAGTCGGAGGAATTACACATTTTCAAATTGATTGATTACAACTATACTATCATGCAGTGGAGACTACCTTTAAAACAAGGCCATACGCAGGAATTTTCCGGGCCGAAATGTTCAAATTATTGAGGGACAGTGCAAGCGAGGGAGAGGAGCGACCGAGCCGGGAGCTTTTGAGTTTTTTTAGAATTAAAATTGGACGATCTTAAGCATTTTAACGTCATTCCAGGAGAAATTCTCGCTTTATAGCAATTTTATCAATGATTAAGATTAATAAATAAAAATATATATTATTTTTTCTTGAAAAGTGTGTGGGGGGGATGATTGTACAGGCCACCCCCCTCCCCCCCCCGCCTCGAAAAGTGTGTGTGTCGGGGGGGGGGAGTATATCCCCCATCCCCCCCGGGATTTACGCTATGCAGTGTCACCAACCATTCACGATGGTTGGTTTTTAATCGCAACACCGCAAAAATGCTTATACACTGTAGTAATGGTAAGTTTGGCAAAGTTCAAAGTGGTTATTATTGCACTAGGAAACGTAATGATAAGCCAGAGATTATTCGGATGTCGAATCAATGAAGTGAAACGTTGCTCCGTTGATTTACAGCTTGCGAAAGAGCAACGATTGTTAAAACTTTTATGGATGATATATAAACGTGACCACCATACCCAGTCAACACGGAGGAGCAAAACGTGCCGAGCAACGATTATAGATGGCGCTATTAAACAGATGACCATGGCGTCTGGTAACCACGGGATTCGCTTGAAGTCAAATTGATTCGGCAAGGTGGAGCCGAGTATTCAGAATGCTCCGCGGGAACGCAGACCCTAGCTGGTAGCAAGAGTATAAGAGAGATGACATTCAGAAGGGGAAGAGGTATACGGATAATCCTTAGTAACGAGTTGATAAGCATGCAAGTGCAACAATGAAAGTTGGTAAAAAAAAAATGGGCTATCGTAGTGTAGGCTATTATGATGATGGTCTTTTAGGCGAGAGGTAAACAAGTGCTGTTCAGAGTGTGCAAATACCGAACAAGTTGGAAGAAAACATTCATAATTCAAAATGAAGAGTAACAAATTGGATAGAACTGATAAATGCTTACATACCTACACGCTCTCTGCGATCTGAACACCAAAACTTACCGCAGATTCCCCGATATAACACCAACTACTAAGAAAGGAGATCCTTCGCTGTCCTGATTTCCTGATGTGAAGGAGGGCACTGTTTATTCTGCCATGAACACGGATATGAGCACATCTGGGCAACTCCCCCAAATTACCTCGACCACGATTTCGGCTGCGACTACGTTCACGGCTTTGCCTAGAAGAAGACGCAGTTGTACGACCCCGTTCATGATGAAACTGCAATTGGTGAGCGTCTGTACTTTTAAAGCCAATTGCTGGACTGATGTGTAAGCCTGTGAATGCCGTCAGATTCTGATGCTGTAGCCCGATATTTACGAGGGAGGGTGACGACGCAGACCCCACTTCGACGACTTTGTCGGCAAGGTCAGCGAGTTGATTCACGGTCATCATATATCAATTGGAAACCCAATGTGATGTGGCAAACCTTGTAGAAATAATTACTTGAATATTCTCGCTTCAAGTTGTTTGGTTTCCTGTAATATTTGCTCCATTTGACGAAGCAGCTGTGATGGATTGCGGTCCCCAAGTTCTTCCGATGTCAACAATGGAGACGTTTTTGGTATGACGCCGAAGTACATTTCAATAGTTCCTTGTTTAGATGTTAATAAAGATGATCTTTGACAGGTAAAACTGAAATATCCCGTACTTCACCTGCGAACTCCGGCTGTAGTGAAGCCACCTCGTATGCAAATTTAGTCTGCTCCGTCGTCACACCCCTGGTGGTGAATTGGGCCTCCACCTGCGTGAACCAGATGGTCGGGTCATTGGGCCAGTATGGCGGAAGTTTAAGGCTGACTCCCGCCACCGCTTATGGCGAAGAAACTTCGCTATCTGTTTCAGAGATGGCAGTAATTACACTTGATAAAAACTAACAGCAGTACCTCACGTCGGGGTCACCAATGTTTAAAATATAAAAAGTAAAATCAATATTTTCAAGTCACCTGCTATAGCGGCTTGATTCGGTATAACTACTGCATTCAGCGTTCGCTCCTTAATTAATCCATGCATTTGTGTATGGCAATGATGTATAACAATTATTTTACACATGTTATCCTCCTTTGATACAAAAACGATCACTACAAGTCAGAAAGGTAAATAGGAAGAGGGAGTTTGAAAAATCTAAAATCGAATGAGAAGAGGAGAAATAATTCACTTCACGAGGAGTGGATGTACAGTTGTAAAGCATATTTCATGGAATGTTTCGGATAGTTTTGATTCAAAACGGAAATTAAATTTGGAAGATTAAAAAAAAGTTATATTCCCCTTTGATCCTGACAACATCCCATTACAATTCAATACAATATGTGAGCATTATAAATTTATCTGTGCATTCCTGGATGTCTGGAGTGTTTGCGGAATAATCATTCCAAACACAACATTTAGCAGTTTCTTTTTCGCTTGTATTTATTCATCGTTTGTGGATAATGGCGATTAGGTGAAAACTGGTATCAGCCAAACATGAACTGTACATTTGTCATGTTTGTGGAATCTTCCTTTGTATCGCGCATACCAACATTCCATAACCAATATTAACAACTTCCATGCTCTTTGTACACACAGCTGTACAGTGTATTTGAGATGCACATTTTTGAATAGTGGTATCACTGGATCAAAGAAATTAACTTTGCTCTCCGTCCATTTTGTAGTAAGTCCATGATGCCATACAAACCGTTCTCAATGGACCAATATGGATTATGATATTAGTTTTTGTCCCTCCCGTTTGGATGTGAAACTTAATTATAGTAACACGTCGTTCTCAATGGACTCATAAGGTTATAATATTATTTTGTTCCTCCTCGTGGATAAATTGTGGTAATACTATCTTCTCGTTCTTCTTCTTCAAATCAGTGGTAACAGTTTGGGTGACATAAATAAAACATACTGCTGGGGAATAATGAATAGTTTTACGAGGAAGAACAAAAAAAAAAATGATAAGATAACTATATTAACAAGTTAACTGTTAATGTGTGTCGTGCAACTTTTACTATTTTTGAGTGTGGTGTCAATTTTGGGAGCTATACTATTTTTCATATTCATTGAACTTATTTTGTATTAAAATTATTTTATATATAATTGTATTTGGCGTGAATAATCGGACATAGACATGTACCGTAAAAACACAACAATCGTAGATATACCCATCCTATGTTCTCATATTTCAAAAAAAATTGTCAAAAAATGCCAAAATGAGTTTGATGATATTTTCTGAAAGGGATTGAGTTCATTTTTTTTTTTTTAGGGGGGGGGTGGGGGGGTAGAGTATTAGACAGAAAGAAACAGAGGTAATGATCGAACAGTTTAGAAGCGGTAAGTACTATGATTAACGTTACACTGCTTCATGTACGATTCTAGCGAGATATGCTGGTCAGCACCATATTGCCGATTTCATTGAACTAAAGAATCAAATGTTCTCTGCTCGAATGTTTATTCTAATCACTAGTAATAATTTTATATTTCTTCAAGGATTTTTTTGATTCAATGTTGCCTGTGATACTGCAATAATAGTATGTGTGTGTAATACAGTCTGATTCCATTCCATACGATCTCCTTCTCGCTGTGTGCAACCGCCGAGAATTGCTTTGAAAGAGCGCCATCATTAGTTTGAAACGTTGACGTTTGTTGAAGAGTGCCGAAGTGCAACGTCGCTCTGGTTAAAAAACATATGTGTGACCTTCTTTGGAAACCGCCGACCACACCCACCCAATCACCCAAACACCAGCAAACACACACACATTTGTAACAAATACTAAACTCATAAATACAAGCCCTCACACAGAAATAACTCGCACACATAAATAAATGCACTCACCCCACTAACGCAGACACAGACAGACAGACACACACACACACAAAAAGGATGATTCATTTTTTAGCTCTCACATACCTGACAAAAAAAAATCATGAAAAAACTTAACGAAAAACTGTTATTCTGCAATGACAAGTAAGGGACGCATTATATTTTATTGAAATATTTGAAAAAAAAAATCACATCTATTAATTGGCTTAACGAAATTTGTTCCAATTTTCCTGTTTAAATTAAAGATATATAATACATAATATGTAATATATAATATAATGTAATATATAATGTAATGTAATATATAATATATAATAATAGATGATAAATAAATATTATAAATATTATACTGTAAGATGTCACGTCTTAGGAAAGGGCCAAAAAAAAAAAACGAACAATGTAGCAGTTGGGAGAATAGTGATTTTGAAGATGTTTCAACAAAGAATCGTTAATATGCTCGCTTGCTGGTCTTAACACACCGACTTATTTACAATTGTCCTTTGCTCTCGGAATACATTTGAACTTAATAATAATAAAAAGATAAAGATCCTCATGTCTATGCACTAAAAACAATTTCCAATGAATGGCAACAAAAATATCATGAGCCTAGCACCATGGTGTCTAATACGGAGGCGAAATTTTGATGTGAAGTGGTCCTAAAAATATTATGTATTATTAATGCGAGAAAAACATATATACCTTAAAACCCACCTTGCATTGTTTTAGGGCTGTTCTTTGTACAAATAAAACTATGAGCTTATCAAAGAAATGTGAGGCAAATCCTAAATTTACTCTAAAGATATAAATTCTCAACTTTTATACAGTCATGGGGTAGGAAAGTCAGTTTCGTGAAAAGCAATGATTGTCTGTGTTTAAAATGAATTAAATGGCGGCTGCTTTTTCCTCAATTTTGAAATTTCATACTGCCTTTACACAACTTCAGGCATTGGTCCTTTTAATTAAGTATATCTTTGAAAACATATGACACATAACTCACCAATGTTGATCACTGTTATCTTCATATCCTCTCCTGGATCGAGTATAAGTAGCAACAACGGAAAAGGATAAACTCTACAAACCAATCACACGCACTTTAAAGATACATCGATTTGCACGGAAATCATCACCAGAAATCGGATTTACATTCTAAACTTGGCAGCTCGCCACGTCTTCAAGGGTCGTAAGGTATTCTGCATGCATGTGTGTGTGTGTGTGTGTGTGTGTGTGTGTGTGTGTGTGTGTGTGTGTGTGTGTGTGTGTGTGTGTGTGTGTGTGTGTGTGTGTGTGTGTGTGTGTGTGTGTGTGTGTGTGTGTGTGTGTGTGTGTGTGTGTGTGTGTGTGTGTGTGTGTGTGTGTGTGTGTGTGTGTGTGTGTGTGTGTGTGTGTGTGTGTGTGTGTGTGTGTGTGTGTGTGTGTGTGTGTGTGTGTGTGTGTGTGCATATTATGTGAAAAACACTATCCGATGGAGAATTCTGTAATGTATGGTTAAGATTACGTATATATCTTCAAGGTTTATATTTACGGTTCCAACGATTTGGATGAGGCCTCAAATTTAAGTATGTGTTACAAAATCATCATAGAATTACAATGTTGTAAAAGTAACCTTTCACAGTGAAAAAAAAACAAAAAAACTTTGTATTTTTGAACATCTTGAAGTTCTTTTTCCCCTCTCTTTATCTCTATCTTTATGTCGATCTCTCCGCATTCTACCACCCCTCTATCTATCTATCTCCGTATCTATCTATCTATCTATCTATCTATCTATCTATCTATCTATCTATCTATCTATCTATCTATCTATCTATCTATCTATCTATTCATTACGAATCCCTCAAATGCATGGATTCATACAAAGGAAAGACCAGATTTTGGCAAAAGAATTTGATATCAATATAGCTATGAGATATACATTATTTAAACCTGGGCGTGTTTAGAAAGTCCAACCTTGAAGGAAAAGGAATCAACATAGATGGAGAAAAACTAACTGACCTACGATTTGCAGACGATGTGGCACTGATTACAACCTCTGTACAAGATATGGAAGAACAGTTGCGCAGTCTGAACGTTGAAAGTAAAAGGGTTGGCTTGCAAATGCATATGGGAAAGACAAAATTCATGACTAACTTTGAAACAGCAGAGGAAATAAGAATAGACCATCACCAGTTAGAGAAAGTCGACAGTTACAAGTACTTGGGCCAAACCTTGAAAATGGAGGATAATACAAGAGAAAAAGTATTGACAAGGATTAAAGGAAGTGGATCTCATTTGCAAACATCCCAGCAGACCAGGAAAAGATAACCCATGCCCTTAGGCTATTGATGAAGGGCATGTCTGTTAAGTCTGGAGGAGTGTAATTGCTTAGAATTAGAAAAATGCGAAAGAAAAACAATAGGCGTTTAGTGTACGTTCAAAATTCAAATCAGAGTCTAATGGTCACTATAATTCCACTAAAACTGAGTTTCTAGCTCCTATATTTTGCTGAAGGTTCCCAGATGGCATTTTCTTCTAAATGCCATTGTATTTACACAATGTTAATTTTTAGGCATGCAAAAGAGATCCACTACCTTTAAAGGAGGGTGGAGATGTTTTAATATGTACAGGGAACTTTTAACTGACATGAAAATACCACTCGCAATGAGGAGAAGGATATTTGACCAGTGCATTTTAACGACATTGACGTATGGAGCAGAAACTTGGTCTACAACTAAAGAAATAGAACATAAATTGAGAACAACACAAAGAGCTATGGAAAGAAGAATGCTCAATTTAACATTACTTGATAAAGTGAAGCACACTGACATACGGCAGAAAACGAAGGTCAAAGATATTATAGTAAAAATTAAAGAGATGAAATGGAGATGGGCAGGACACTTATATAGAACACAAGACAACAGATGGACAAAGAAACGCACAGAATGGCGACCAAGAACAGGCAAGCGAAGAAGGGGTCGACAAAAGAGAAGGTGGAGAGACAAAATATCATCATACACAAACACAGCAACATGGAACAGAATGACAGCAAATAGAAGCGAATGGAAACTGATTGAGGAGGGCTTCATCCAACAATGGTTGAACAATGCCTGATGATGATGATGATGATGATGATGATGATGAGTACGCCACACTGGTAAATATGTTTTATCCAGACTAGAGGTTCATTTATTCGATAGGTACACAATGACGAAATTAACCGTTAATGAATTATTAGAAAAGCAAGAAAAACAACCACGTACAAATAACAAACAACACGCACACGCACGCACGCATACACACATACACACACGCGCGCGCGCGCGCTCTATCCTGTCTGAGCAGTGCTTATTATAGTAGTGACATCAAGAAATTCTGCAAGTTTCACATTGAAATGTTCTTTTCAAGGTCGCATGTTCGCCAAGGTCATGCAAAGTACTGAAAGTCATCGTTTTAACAACATCATATTGGTAAATTAATATGAAATGGGTTGCCGATCTCCATTGACAGCAAGCTTTTAAAAGTACACCGTCCACGTTCCCGTACTTCACTTATACTAACTTATCTGCGTAACACAAACAAGTACAGATAGGCCTGGATAATCGAAGTTTGGAAGAAAGACATAAACATCACTATGAAATATTACAAATTATGAATATGGGGCTTTAGAATGGATTTTCGACTCACGTCAGTGATACAGATTCCCGCCATTAACTCATTTATAAATTTATCACATGATAAAGAAATAGTTTAAAATTCTGCCAATTACATACAGTATAAGTTATAGACGCATCAGTAGCTTTATAGTGACTACATATTATTGGTGAGTATGGTGTTCTTCGTTCAAACTATTACGATGTTATAGGATTTAGCCATTTATGGAATACCAACCTTAGGGGTAATTTTACACACACTGCAAAAACTCAACAAGAAATAAAGAACTACTACCACCTACAAAATACAAATGGATAAGAGAGCAATCAAACAAACACTTGGACAGATAAAAAACAAAAATCTCAAAGAGTTGTTACAGCAATTGAATCATAACTCATTTCAGAACTGTTCTGAACATATTTATGATAATGATAGTATCAGTCGCTGCACGTGGACATTATTACCCTGGTTAAATTGGACTCGTGTTAAAGCCGGGATTAAAGCCTGATACTATATAGTTTTGGTCGATCAGACAAATTTGTTGTCAATCTTTCACAAAGCATTCTATCATCACCTCAGACATTAGAAAACAACATCAAATCTACTGGAAATTGTTTATAGTGACAAATTATGATGTTTAAATTAAAGGGAAGCATCTAGCGGTATATATACAGTATGGGAAATGTCGGAGTCCCCCCCCCCCCGGACACAAGTTAAGTAATTTCTCAAATATACATGTAGGAGGGTTTCAGAGCGAGCAATTTTCAGGGCATTGAAACATCATGCAGGACTGGTTTATGTAAAAACATAATTGCAAAAGAATTTTATTTTTTACCATTAATTTTAGCTGCAGAATATTGTGTGCCCCCTCCCCTTCCACTCCTTGGGGAGTATCCTAGCCGGGTTGCCTGTTTGGCGCTCATGAGCTAGTGCATTTAAAAATGGCTTTGATTCGAAAGTCTTGGAAATCTCGTAATTGGGAAGCTACATGTACTGTCTTACTCACCAAGTCTCCAGAATTACAAGGGGAGGGGTTAATGTAAAACTTTACAAAATAGAATATTAGAATATTGTTTTCATCATCACCATCATCATAATTACCAATATCCGTTACCACAATAAATAGCAAGTATTCAATATGGTTATAGCTTTTCTTTTGTGTGTGTGTGATGTTGCGCGCGTACGCGACGTGGCATCACTTGAAGTTGGCAACGCGCTTCACTCGCGACTTCCATCTATTCAAGACAAAACAGGTTAGTAGCGAGATTCGTCCAGCCAGGATCAGACGTGTTTTTAGCACGTCTGATTCAGAAACGAGTCTGGTTTTTTTTTATTTTTACATCTTGCCACACCCTGGCTGCTGATGAAGAATGTGTGCTAGCCTGTTTTTTGTAAACAAAAAAAATATATATATGTGACCTGTCACCATAATACCAGAATAAAGTCGCACATCCTATGAAACATAAACATAAAAAGAAAATACTTTTTTGGGTGAAAAATTTAAATTATATAATACATATAAAAAGGTGATAAAACTTCTGCCTTTTTAAGACATTTCACTTTCACCTTATATCATAATTGTCACTTCCCTTATAGGTTTGTGCGACTTTATCACGGTATCGTGGTGACGGGTCACTCACACACACACACACACACACTCACACACACTCACACACACACACACACACACACACACACACACACACACACACACACACACACACACACACACACACACACACACACACACACACACACACACACACACACACACACACACACATACACATACACACACACACACACTTACGAACAAGCCTCTTAGTTAAAAAACAATTATTTGAAAAATACCTGTAACGAAGAGTGATGCAAAATTCCATCTCCATATGTCGTATACCCATTTAGTATTGCCTTTACTTGCAGAAAGGATTTTCCTTTTGTTTGTTAGCATGTGGTTCGATGTTAAAAGCACACGATCACCTTATTTTCCTTTTTTCACTTATCATGTGCATCCTAAATGGCTACGAAAATATACTTGGAAATCTTGTTTCCGCTCATGTACTTTCATATTTACCTCACAATTGGCAACATTAATGTCATCAACGCACCACCTTTAACCTCATGAGGGGGATATGAAAGCCAAAATTTGCTACCTCTAGGATTAATCGTGAGATAAATATAATTGCTAGCTATGATATATTAGGCACATTGAAATCCTTATGTAGCAAACTAAGCAATGAGTCTAAAGTTTTACAATTCGTATAGTTACATTTCATGTATTTAATTTTTTACAATAAGGAAGTTAGCCATTTTATTGTGGAATATACATGTAAAATGTAACAATTGGATGACTGTACTGAATTATGAATGCAATATTGTACATCACAGTTACCTTGTAGGCAGCTGTTCATGTTACATTAAGATACCGCGGAACAAGCTATCATGCATCCCTTTAAAACGACACTGTCTCTGTTTTATTCCTGGTAGCTATTATAGAACCGACACAGTTCTCTGAAAATCTTTCTTAAACAATTGCATTGACGTGACCGATCGCACGCACCAGATATTATCTTAATTCCTTTACTCCACGCCAGCTTAGAAATATAAATCTTATGGAAAATAGCAAACCAGTGGTAGCCTGTTAAATTATTTATTCGTAATAGGAATGAGTCCATTGCTGACGTATACCATGTTTTAAGAACATGCCTTGAACAATGCATACCAAAAAGTGTGCTAGTGTTGTTTCGTGTATATGATTATTTTTTGGTTATTTGAAATAATGCTTAACTTTTTAAACAATGTTGTAAAATACATCACACTGACACTAGCTGAACATTATATCAACAGCAGCAACAAAATAAACAACAACAAAAGCAACGACAGGTTGCAATGGCACATCCACATCTAAATTACCTGATGATTCAAACGTACTTTACGAGGACAAGTACGTCTACATGGTCTATGTGGGATAATTATATATGTAGTCTACAGTCTACAAAGATAAAGTCTTAATAAAAAAAGATAGATGCTGCGTAAGATTGCAGTTTGATTTTTTTTTGGTACTACTTGCTACCACCCTATTTGGTACAACAGGAGAAACAAAGCTATATGTCTTTTATAAATTATTCTTATATACTGAACCCTTTCCTCCAATTCATATTGCTGTTTACAAGGCATTTTTCCTAGATTCGTACGTTACACCTTGTAACGCATTGTCAT
>JZLH01S0144252.1:0-14894 GCA_001188425.1 Eucidaris tribuloides | reverse complement strand
CCCGAAAACATAATGCCTCCGGCAACTTCATTGTGGAGGCATAAAAATGCATAGACGAGCGCAAATTTGTGTGTGAAAATTTGAAAGCCTCTACCAAGCAAAATCAGATAAAACAAAATAAAAAATCCATCACAAAATAAGTATAATTTTAAATTTTGAATAAGTTTGAATGAATTCGCATAAATAAATGAACTTTCAATCTGTTGTAGTTTGGAGGCCCCTCTTATCAGAAAAAAAACAATCAAAATCTGCCAAGAAATAAAGGAAACCTCTGTGTCCAATTCCAATGGAATAAGGACTTACATTTTCAGAATGCCAAAATTTCAAAACTTATCCTTGGTTTTTATTGTTGATGCTGTCACCACTACTGTCGAAAAAGCAGTGCCTCTATCTCACTTCCGTAACAGAGACATTTAGGGTGCTTTTTGGGGTGAAATCATTAGCTGCTCCTTTTCTTGACGGTGTGTTCTCATGTGTGTCAACAAAATCAACACTGATGCCTTCTGTTCAAAAGTTTTACCCACACTCTTCACAATTGTATAGCTTTTTTTCAGTGTGTACTAATTTGTGCTTATTCAGATTTCCCTTTTCAGTGAATGATTTACCACACTCCTGACATGTATATGGCTTTTCACCAGTGTGTTTTCTCACGTGAGTAGTAAGCTGATCCTTACAACTGAATGCCTTACCACACTCTTCACATTTGAATGGTTTTTCTCCAGTGTGTGTTCTTCTAATGTGTCTAATCATAGATTGCTTTGATTTAAATGCCTTATCACACTCCCAGCATTTGTATGGCTTTTCGTAAGTGTGTACTAATTTGTGTTTAGTCAGAGATCCCTTTTCAATAAATGCTTTACCACACTCCCGACATTTGTATGGCTTTTCTCCAGTGTGTATTCTCATGTGACGTATCAAATGAGTCTGATAAATGAATGCTTTACCACACTTCTGACATTCATATGGCTTTTCACCAGAGTGTATGCTCAAGTGAGTAGTAAGATTACTCATGTGACGGAATGCTTTACCACACTCCTGACATTTGTATGGCTTTTCACCAGTGTGTACTAATTTGTGTTTAGTCAGAGATTTCTTCTGAATAAATAATTTACCACACTCCTGACATTCATATGGCTTTTCACCAGTGTGTTCCCTCACGTGAGTAGTAAGCTGATCCTTCCGATTGAATGCCTTACCACACTCCTGACATTCGAAAGGCTTTTCCCCAGTGTGTAATCTCATGTGAATTTTGAGATTACCCTTCATATTAAACGACTTACCACACACTTCACATTTGAATGGTTTTTCTCCTGTGTGTGTTCTAATGTGAGTCTCTAGATTTCTCCATTGCTTAAATGTTTTACCACACTCCTGACATTTATATGGCCTTTTGCCAGTGTATTTACCCATGTGTTTTGACTTGGAACTCTTATCATTGAATGCTTCACCAGTATGTTCTGCCACATGTCTCTCTCCAATTTCATACGATCTTGTCACATCATTAACTTGACTGAATGCTTTCCCACAATCTTTGCCAGAAAGTGATTCTTTGCCGATATTTCTACCTGCTGTTGTCTGGAATTCCATCACTGTTTTTGGACAGGTTGATGTTCCTGCTTCCCTCATACAAGTATCTGAAATCCAACATCAAAGATAGGCATGTACATGAGGAGTCAAAAAGGTTGAATTATGTTTTAACTATGCAGTTCATGTTTCAGTATCTCCCTTATTCATGAGGTCACAATATACAATTGGTCATGGTGCATCACTTAAAAAAATTCAGGTTATAAGATGACATTATTTTGCTGAAAATTTTAAAGAGTAGCTGATGTCACCATTCACATCTTGTTTACCCTTTCCTGAGTGATGACACATATTATAAGTTTGTGACACCAGGTTTGTTAACCTGTTGCCCATCATATGATTGATGATATTCTAGCTCTGTGGAGGTGTCACTATTTTGACAACACTTTTAAAACAGTTGACCATACATGGATTGAAATCACACGATTGATCATTCATGGCTTGTTGTCACAGCAGTCACATCCCTGAGGGTCTATCAATAACAGTGATTAGTAGCTTGATGTGTGAACAATTAGTTACGAATTGGTCGTACCATGGAACTACATTTAATGTAAACTTTCCATTTCAAATTCAATTCAGGAATCAGGATCTTAGAGTCACAGTACAATAATGGAGAAGTAAATTTAGGCTGTTACTGATGACAAATGAGCGTGATCAGTCAGACCATTATTGAAGGCCTGAGGAACGTTTATTATTCAGTAACACTAGTGATAGCCTACACAATAAATCATACAGCAACCCTTCATTTCTTTATCACTTTCTTTCATAGGCCTTCAATAATGGTCATTTTTTTAAATGACCATCCATAACACTAACTGATCACACTCAAATATATACATACATGTATGTGCTGGCGAAAAGTGTCTACATGCAACTATGATGACCTGAAGTACATGGACTGGTATCAGTCGGTGCAAGCGGGGGGGGGGGGGGGGGGGGGCCAGTGCTTAAAGGAGTACGCATGGGGTATATGGACTTTCAAATGGACGCGCTAAAGCAAGTTAATTTTCTGTTTGATCTCAGCATACGCTAAACAAGTATTCGAGTTGAAAAGAACCCTTTTCAAGTAACTATCCGTTAAAAAGTATACCCTTTTTCCACTGATTTTTGATACCCTTTTCAATGTACGCGCGTACATCGCGCGAGTCGAAAAACACCACTTTTTCGCGTTTTTTTAACACACGCATGGTGTACACCTTGTAATGACACTGGCCCCCTGGGCCATGCAACCTCAGCTTTCCTCCATCCCAACCAGAGATGATCACGCAGTTCATTATTTGTATATAATCTCCCATCATCAAATGGAGAAGTTTGCGATATGTGAGATATCCAGATTTTCATTTCAAAATAAGTACTAATTGACATCTGGCTGAAAAAGATATACTGTCGTTGCCCTGTCACTGCTGTTTATGCGGCGTGTGTGTGTGTGTGTATTACACCAGGTATTTGGTAAAGTCTATCTTTATACAGTGTTCAATGTCTAATCAAACTAGACATGTTCATTATTGTCACAATGCAAAACAAATTTACCTCCCATCTACTCTGGTATACAGTCTGAATAATTTAGTGTAACCAGGCTGCAGAACCATGCAGGCCTACTCTGTATGTGACTTTCCATAGCTTTACATATTAGGCAATTTAGTGCATAGTGTAGATAGTTCAAACATGTGTAGATTATTGTGTGTGGATGTTGAGATTGAATGTATGTATGAAACTACATGATAAGTTTGGCAGAAGACAACCATATTTTGTGAGAGTAGGTTGAGAGTATTTTGTGTGTGGAGGCACCAAGGATGGGGCACACTCATAGTTATGCACAGCAGGCAAAACACCCTTGTTACATCACTGGTTCCGGGAAGTCAGGCCTGCATATTGGAGAAGTCTGAATCGCCTACTTCTTATCTCATATCCTACACTCTATACTTTTCAGCCACAGTTTTTCATTTCAAGTACCAAATTATTCAATTTTTAGTCAAAATGGTTTCATATGTTCACTCTAAAGTGAATATTTCTGATAAATTTTTAGTCAAAATGGTTTCATACGTATCTCTAAAGTGAATATTTCTGATCTGATAAACACTGAAGGAAGCACATTTCATGTATAAGAGGGGTCAGTTATTGAATGCTGGTTTTTGCACAATTTTTTTAATTTCAAGCTAAAATAAAATTCAGAAGTTCATACTTTGAAAATGAACTGATAGAGAAATACGGTAGTACATACATACAGGTCTTTAAAGTTTGAAAGTATGGTGATTTATTTTGTTCTATCATATTTTGCATACTGAAGTTCACAAAGTGTAGTATTTTTATGTCACATACAAACATGTTTTTTGGTGTTCTGAAATTGACGTAATATAATAATAATAATGATAATAATAATAATAACCAAGGCATTCGGCGGGGGTACCCTTCGAGCAATGTATCGCCGAGCGTCCTTCCCCGCCATTTGGATAAATTGAAATGTGAATGGCATCCTATAAAAGTTCAGACAATGAGGGCGCTGTCTGAAAACTTTTGTTACGCCCCATAAACTTCCAAAGCAAGTTCGAATAAAATCGGGCAAGAAATGTGGCCGATAGACTATATACAAGTAATGTGACTGGCACCCAAGTCCGAACACTGAGGGCGCTGTCACCTAACGCTAATGTGGCCTACATGTAGAAGGACCACCCATACACCTATACACCAGGTTTGAATAAAATCCTTCGAGTACCAACAAAGTAATTGAAAAAATAAGCATTTTTGCAAATTTAGACCTAACAGGTTGACCTTTGACCCTGTAAAAGGTGGAACATTGGGGGCAGCATCACCAAAAGTTATAGGTGTCTAGACTTGACCATGATACACTTACACACCAAATTTTTTAAAAAATCTGTTAACTGCGGCCAGTATAGTGCACACAAGCAGACCCTGAAAACTGTACCTTCTTGTGTACAAAGTTGGACCAAGCGAGGGCGCCACCACCAAAAACAATAGACATCTTTACTTTACCATAACACACCTTCATACCAAATTTGAAGATGATCCGAGAAGAACTGCAGCCAGTATAGCGCTCACAAGAAAATCTCTATAAATGTAGAAACAATGAGGGTTGCTGTCACTGAAAACTATTGTTATGCAGAATGACCACCCCCCCCCCCCCACATAAAGCTCCATAGCAAGTTTGAATAAAATCGGACAAGAAATGTGGCCGATAGATCATATACAGGTAATGTGACAGGGCACCCAAGTCGGAACACTGAGGGCGTCATCACCGAACACTAATGTGGCCTTTATGTAGAATGACCACCCATACACCTATACAGCAAGTTTGAATAAAATCCTTTGGGTAACAACAAAGTAATTGAAAAATAAGCATCTTTGCAAATTTAGACCTATCAGGTTGACCTTTGACCCTGTAAAAGGCGGAACATTGGGGGCAGCATCACCAAAAATCATAGGTGTCTAGAGTTGACTATGATACACTTACACACCAAATTTGAAAAAAAACTCTGTCAAGGAATGCGGCCAGTATCAGGCACACAAGCAGACCCTGAAAAATGAACCTTTTTGTGTACAAAGACGGACCAAGCGAGTGCGCCACCACCAAAAACGATAGCCGTCCTCGCTTTACCATGATACACCTTCATACCAAATTTGAAGATGATCGGAGAAGAAATGCAGCTGGTAGAGCGCTCAAAAGGAAATCTCTGCGGCAGCGGCGGACGTGGTGCGACGAGGCCAAATCCATAGTATCCTCCGAACAGAGTTTGGGGCATACAATATGATTTATATTGCGCCAAATCCACTCTGTAGAGTGCCCTAGGTGCAGGGTATACTATAGAATTGGGGGGGGGGGGGGGAGTTGAAAGATGAGAAAAATGAAGTACTCAATGGAAAGCATTAAACAAGTAAATTTTCAGACTGCATTTGAATGAATATGGGGAATTGCAACATCTAATAACTGTAGGTAGGTGTAACATTGTGACGAAGATAAAATGACTACACTAGACACCAGCTCTGCCAGAAATAAATATCGTGTTTATTGCACATGCATGCAGTAATGACCGCAGCATACAACAGAGAGTATTTGCTCCTTCTGAGTGCCAGTGTCAATTGACATATTATGCAAATATTATAAACACAGGCTTGGGATGTCACAGGAAGCCCATATGCAAATCTGTCACAGTCTAGTCAGAGTCTAGCCAATATGAAAATATACAACACTGCTCCCTCCTTAAAAGAAATATATCATGCAAGTAATTCAAAAGACTTCCTTTCAATATTTACAAGCAGGCCAATTTAACACCATTGCATTGAAGTGTAATAATATTAAAAAGGCACAACTGTTTTTCATAAAATAAAGTTGTGATAAAATATGTTTCTTCATTACCAAATATCACAATTATATCACACATAATGTCTATTTTGTAATGTAACTGCACAAACTAATTAGATGACAGAAAAGCTTTACCAAACTGTTTACATATATTATAGGCGTTTTTCCATAATGCATTCTGATGTGTTTAGTAAGACTACTCAATACCCAAAATGCTATACAAAATTTATGACATTTGTAAGGCTTTTCTTTTACGTTTCCTTTGTGTGTTGTCAGCTTATCCTATTGAATCTGTGTTTCATGACATACTCCTGACATATTTACATGGTTTTTTGAGAGGATGTTTTTGAGAGGCCTAATGTACTCAATACACTCAGATAACTGAGGAACTTCTACACTGCTAATATCTCATTTGGTCCAAGTACCATATTTACTGAATACTCTGCAACACTCCTGCATTTACATGGTTTTTCTCATTATCCATACAAGGTGTTTTATCATTATTCTTGTCATCATTATTCAAAATCAACTTCTTCCCTTTATGAAAGATCAATAACTTCCGTGAACTGATACATTACTTTCTCCCTGCACATTCCCATCTATAGCATCCTCCTCTACTACACTAACCTTCGAATTTCACTCCTCACCATTCCTTTTCACTTTGTCTTTGGTCTTCCCTTTGCCTTCAAGATCCAATGCTATTTTCATTAGTTCATCATCTTTCCTTCTCCATACATGGCCCAGACATTTTCTAGCTTCCCCAATCGCCATTATAGGGGTAGGATAAGTGCTGGTACATAGATTTTGAAAGACACCCCATACCTCATGTAATAGGGTTAATTTCCTGCTTTTCGAAACGGAATAATTTCCATTGTGATTTAAAAAACAACTTGTCTTTCATTTATTCTCCTCCAGTGCAGTTTTACAAGCATGAACATGTTTTAAACTCAATTGTCCTGACTAAGCAACAGCACTCAAGCTGGTATTACAGAACTTGTAAAATATCAAGCAAACGCCTGTAAGAACAATCAAATGTTTTATTCATACGTTTTCAAGCAATAACTTGTATGTGTTTGAGAGCATTATGGAAAAGCAATGTTTTGCCAGTATTTAGTTACACAAGTTACACAATGCGTAGTATATGTCGTGCCTGCATCTCATGCCTTTATGCAAAACACATTTCACAATTATGCCATTTCAGGCTTTTGTTGTTGTTGTAATTTTTATTTGATTTGATAAAAAGGTGTACACATCAGCTTAATTAATGAATTGCAAATTTCAAAGTGGAAATTTCAAAGCCCTCCTACCAAGCAATATCAGATAAAACAAACAAAATCAAAATCCACCATGAATAAAGTGTAATTGTAAAGTTTGAAGAAGTTTGAATGAATTAGTATAATGCATAAATAAATGAGCTTTCAAATTATCTGTTGTAGTTTGGAGACCCCTACCAAGCTCTTATCAGAAAAAAGAAACAATCAAAATCTGCCAAGAAATAAAGTAAACCACTGTGTACAGTTCCCAAAGTATAAGGACTTACATTTTCAGAATGCCAAAATTTCAGAACTTATCCTTGGTTTTTATTGTTGATGCCGTCACCACTATTGTCGAAAAGGCAGTGCCTACATCTCCCTTCTGTAACTGAGACATTTTGTATGCTTCTTGGAGTGAAATCACCAGCTGCTCCTTTTCTTGACTGTGTGTTCTCATGTGTGTCAACAAACTCAACACTGTTGCCTTGTGTTCAAAAGTTTTACCACACTCTGGACATTTGTATGGCTATTTTTGGACATTTGTATGGATTTTCTTTAGTGTGTAATCTTGTGTGAATTTCAAGATAACCCTTCTGATTGAATGCCTTACCACAATCTTGACATTTGAATGGTTTTTCTCCAGTGTGTATTCTCATGTGACGTATCAAATGTGTCAGACCCGTGAATGCTTTACCACACTCCTGACATTTATGTGGCTTATGTCCATGGTGCGATATAAGATGCTTTAAGAGAGTTCCTGAAAGACTAAATGCTTTATCACACTCTTGACATTTATATGGCTTTTCACCAGTGTTTTCTCATGTGATTAGTAAGACGATCCTTCTGTCTGAATGCCTTACCACACTCTTGACATTTATAAGGCTTTTCTCCAGAGTGTAATCCCATGTGAAGTTTAAGACTACCCTTCTGACTGAATGCCTTACCACACACTTGACATTTGAATGGTTTTTCACCAGTATGTGTTCTCATGTGTCTAGTCATATCTCCCTTTTGATTAAATGCTTTCCCACACTCCCGACATTTGTATGGCTTTTCTCCAGTGTGTATTCTCATGTGACGTATCAAATGAGTCTGATAAATGAATGCTTTACCACACTCCCGACATTTGTATGGCTTTTCGCCAGTGTGTTTTCCCATGTGTTTAGTCAGATTTCCCTTTTGTTGGAATGTTACACCACACTCCCGACATTTGTATGGCTTTTCATCAGTATGCACTAATTTGTGTTTAGTCAGAGATCCTTTTTCAATAAATGATTTACCACACTCCTCACATTTATATGGCTTTTCACCAGTGTGTTTCCTCAAGTGAGTAGTAAAATTATACTTACGACTAAATGCCTTACCACACTCTTGACATTTGTATGGCTTTTCTCCAGTGTGTAATCTCATGTGAAGTTTGAGACTACCCTTCACACTAAACGACTTACCACACACTTGACATTTGACTGGTTTTTCTCCAGTGTGTTTTCTAATGTGTCTGGTAAAATCTATCCATGTACTTAATGTTTTACAACATTTCTGACATTTGTATGGCTTTTCATCAGTGTGCACTAACTTGTGTTTAGTCAGAGATCCCTTTTCAATAAATGATTTACCACACTCCTCACATGTAAATGGTTTTTCCCCAGTGTGTTTCCTCACGTGAGTAGTAAGTTGATCCTTCCGACTGAACGCCTTACCACACTTCTGACATTTGTATGGCTTTTCTCCAGTGTGTATTCTCATGTGTTTAGTCAGACTTTCCTTTCGTGTGAATGTTATACCACACTCCCGACATTTGTATGGCTTTTCATCAGTATGTAATAATTTGTGTGTAGTCAGAGATCCCTTTACAATAAATGATTTACCACACTCCTCACATGTATATGGCTTTTCCCCAGTGTGTTTCCTCACGTGAGTAGTAAGGTGATCCTTCCGACTGAATGCCTTACCACACTTCTGACATTCGTATGGCTTTTCTCCAGTGTGTAATCTTGTGTGAATTTGAAGATTACACTTAACACTGAATGCCTTACCACAATCTAGACACTTGAATGGTTTTTCTGCAGTGTGTTTTCTAAAGTGTCTGGTTAGTTCTCCACGTTCCCTAAATGTTTTACCACACTCTTGACATTTATATGGCATTATGCCAGTATGTTTAACCATGTCTTTAGACAGGGACATCTTGTAACTTAATGTTCCAGCAGTATGTGCTGCCACATGTCTCTCTCCAATGTCATGTGATCTTGTGACATCATTAACTTGACTGAATGCTTTACCATAATCTTGCCCAGAAAATGATTTTTCAGCAATGTTTTTTCCTGCGAATGTGTCTAGTTCCATCACTACTTCTTGACAGGTAGAGTTTCCGGCTCCCCTTATGCAAGTATCTGAAATTTAACATTAAACACAAACATACATTATTTCAGAAAACAAGTAGTCAAAAAGAGTAAAAGTATTTATTTTCTTAAACACCCATTTAGTATCCCACCATCTTCCTTATTGCAAAGTCAATGAAAGGTCATTTTAACTCTTTATGCGCGGGACCGTGAAACCCCTGCGTGCGGAATTATTTTTAAGAGTGCTCAGTTACGGGAAAGGAAATTGCATGACTGACTTCAACTGGCTATAACTTTTCAAAACATCTTTTTTAGGAAAAATGTTGTACAGCAAAGTTGAAGTACATTTTGCAGACCTTCTGATTGCATGAAGGATATTTGTAAATATACATCTGGATTTTGTAAAGTAATGCCTAATTGCAACCAATATACATGAAGTTCTAAGCGTCCTGCTTGATAATATACGACTCCATTCAAATAATACAAGAGTGTAAAACACAAGCTACATATAGAAACCTGATTTGTCACAACTTAGAGATGAGTCACCAAAGGTCAATGAATAGAGATGATGAAGAGATTATCAGTGAAACGCGCATCTTATTGTAATTGACTTTGAGTGTTCTTTTCAAAATTCACTTCTGTCTAATCCAACGTTCATTTGTATTACGGGGCCTTGATTGTATTTATCAATTTTTTGGGGTTCTTTTAGAATTTTACATAATACCCTGTACTTGAGGAATGTAAACAATACAAAGCGAATACCACTACCATCGGGAAAATTAGTATAAATCGGGTGAATACAATCATTTCTACGTTTGAGCGTGAAATGCGAATCCCGCACGCTGCTGGTAGAGCATGAGTGCAAACTACGCGTGTAAAGAGTTAACCAGAGTTTCAATGGAAATGATCATACCATTTATACCAAATTTCAGGTCATTAGAGGGAATTTTCAGAAAATCCAAGATAGTCGCTGACATCACCACTCAAAAAAATCTTGTTCACCATTAATGCTAGAAAAATCATATGTAGTGCAATTCAGTTGAATCAAGGAGGTTCACTGGCTCACTAAGAGGAAATGACACAGCTTATGTAATATTTTACATAATTCCTGTGTTCACACAGAATACCTATTTCTACATGTATGTGAAATTCATATAACATGTGTTATGTAAAATTGCTTTCTGCAGTTTAATTGCATTTTTCTTTTAACTTTGCAAATACTTCTTATACAAAGAGACAACATTGTGCAACATCTTGCAAAATGACTGATATGACAACCAGAAGTAAAGGTGTATCAGTACGGTTACCTGACCAGATACTGACCTTTAAAAACAAAAACCCGGTTATGAATCTGTCATTGCAGTTCTGTGAAGTGCATGCACAAACTTCATCTAACTCAGCTTTCAAGTGCAGTTGGTATATTATTGAAGGTCATTAGGACTTACTGGGCATATTATGGAAGGTCATTAGGACTTACTGGGGGAAAAAGTTGACCTCTATGGAGTATTTGGTAAGCAAAGTATTCATTAGGTCAGTTGGGGGGGGGGGCAAGGTTTAATGGTGAGTCATATCAATCTAGAGAGGAAGGAGCATATGTCATCTTTTGAAGTAGTTTTTTTTCCCCTGATGAACTCTTGTACATTATAGTTTAGCAAGTACATGCTCATAGGATTGTAACTCTTCATTTGGAAGTGGGGGTTATCCGATCATCAACAGCGAATACAAATATTATGACAGGCCATCTGTTTGTCTAGGTTATTTGAAACCATTCGGAGAGTGAAGTCTGGTTTCCGGATAGTAAAATAATCTTAAAGATGCAACACTAACCAGATATGAAGTGATAAAATCCTTCTACCCTCTGTTGATCTTGCCAGTATTATTCAGGGATGCCAGAATTCATCTGAGGGCCTTAAAATTTTCCTTATAATGGGCTAATTAGTACACAAAACGCCTGAACTCTGTTACGGGGATACAATTAAGTGGTAGTCCTCAAATGATACATACGCCTTAAAGGTATTGGCTAACATTTACCACAGTTAAAAAAATCTGAGCTACATGATTCCCCATGCTACCATTGTCTTTGATAAGGTCTTAAAATGACGCCCTGAAAAAATTGTACTTCAAAATTTAGTGCTTTAAAAAAGTGAAAATCGTAAGTTGATCGGATTCACCTGCCCATTTTCTCCCATAGACTTACTGTGTGTACACCTACGCTATTTAAACTCGCCATGAGTTTTAATTGCTTATTCATGCATAACTTGCCATTGGCAGTGTAACTGTCCAAACTTTTTTATTCTAGGGTGTTTATTTGTCCATATGAACACTACTACGTAGTTCAGATATCAAAATTTGACAATTTTTTAAATTGAAGCTCCACAATGTTAGCCTATCACTTTAAGCTTGCTCTAGTCATAGTCAACTTGATGCACAATCAAATAACTAAAAATCTCATTCAATCTGAAAAATATTGATAATCCCATCATCAGACTAGGCATAGCAAACTTGTTGAACAATTTACTACTTATAGTAACAGGGCCTTCCTAACTATGATTGTCTAACCTATAAAACACTGGTATCAAACCCTATATTGACCAAATTTGAAGTTGTGCAGTATCCAGTAAAATGACTTGCTGCATATTTCATTCAGACACATCAAAACTGTGTAATTACCGTTCTCTTCTTGATCATTCTCAGTCTTGATTTCCATTGTCTTCCATTCTGAAGTTTCCAGGGCAAAGTCATCCATCTGAGTTTCGTGCAGAGTACCTTCCACTTCAGCAAGGCTAGGCTGACCTTCAGTATTACTACATGCAATACCTGAAACAGGAAGTTAAGGAAGACAGTAAAGTAATCCTGTAGTCATGTGTGAATAATTACCACCCCTGCCCCTGCATATATTTAAAGAACTACAGTATTTCAACTGAAAGAAGTCGATGGGAGTGCCTCCGCAATCGGCACTCCCACCAAATTTTGATTAAAAGCCTTATGCATGCATGTACCCTACTTGGAAAGGTGAGTCAGATCTTTTGGTTATCTGTGAGCCGAACGAAGCGAGAGGTTCACGAATTGCAAACTATCATCCGTTTCAACTGATTTGAACTAAGAACTACATTAGGAATTGGCGCAGTGCTTTTCTGGCCTGACACAACAAGGGAATTATAGGCCTATCAATCCTTTGTCATGCCATAAGTGCAACATCCAAAGCACAAGGCAATAAATAACCCCATTAAACACTACTTTTTAACATCACTGTTTACAGCAAAATTGCTACTTAAAAGGGGGTCTTTCAACACCAAAAACACACCACATTTAGTGTTGGTAGTGATAATCCGACTGAATTCATATAGCCTAGGACAATGGTTTGAAGCAGTTCACTATCATAAATTTCACAGTTTGCAAACAAACTGACAAAACTATTACCTATTTGATTAAAAAATTTGTCAGTTACCTTGGTAAAAAGAGCAAATCAGGTTTGCATAAGTGCTTGTGAACTTTAACCTTTAAACACGGAAATGTAATCAGTTCATCAAGGCCTCATACTGCATACTTGACCCAAGTCACATTATAATCCGACAAACGATTCTTGAGTTATCATGGCATCGAACCTAAATCAGTTATGTATGAGGCCTTGTGACCTGTGACCTTTCAACTCTGGATCTTGAGCTACTGGGTTGTTCGTTTTGCTAATTCTGCCAATTTAGATGGTTTCACATTACGAAGAGATCCCAGTTTTCAGATGAGTCAGAATATGCAACTCCATCTTCTCTACTTGTCCATACATGTATGAAATGAAGATCGAATGATATAAGCCTGAAAGGTAAATAACATGATTGGTGTAGTCCTCAACTTGGGTGAAACAATTCTCGAATCAAGTAAACTGTGCAAGGATTCTACTGTGAAAATTTAGTTGTCAAAAAATGACTCGTTCTAAAATATCTTCTATCAGTATGCATTGTGACAGACAGACCTGTTGTGTGGCAGTCCATGGTACTTTCTAAACATTACATGAAAAGTAAGTTCCCCCTTTTTCAAAATACTTTTCAATGAAAATGGTTTTGAGCAAAATAATTTGGTAGGAATGTTTCTGCACTCACTATCTTCTGTGTGAAAATGTGATTGATACATCAAGCCATGCACGAGTGAGCACATATTAAAGGTGAAAATGTCACTTTTTTAAAATTCACAAGGGTCATTTTTGGGGATTTGTGATACAGGACTTCGACAAATTCTGTTTCTGGTGAATGATTTAGCGCTATTTACTTTTGACCCCCTTACACCTCTCCAAAAACTTTCCGCATATTTTATGGTCCATTGTGCTCAAATTAAAATGTTCATCCCTCCTAAATTTTGAAACTGTAAAATCCATTAAGTTTATTGTAAAGAAATGAAATCAGATATTTTCCAACAAAATGTATTGGCACATGTTTTACGAACATAGGAGGTTGTAACCATGTGGAGCAGTAAGTAGTGAAATGACTTTTCATGACTACTGTGATTGTAACATGTCATTATTTCCAAAAGGTGCTAAATTGGAGTCAAGACACGTTTATACTCTGCTCTAAACAATTTTATATTTTTCACGTTTTATCAACTCTTTATATCTTCGTTTATATTGGATTATAACATTTATCATGGAATATGCTGCTGTTCTGGGAACGCGTTAATATATGTTTTCATCGAACCAGAATATGGATTTGTTTCTTCAGCTCATCGTGTATACTTTGTGAACTCGTTCTTACGTAGTCCCGTGTATGTTCGCATGTGTGTCTTTTAAACTCCGGACGGTCGGTTTCCTTTAACTTTTTTCTACACTGTATATTGTACGGGAGATCATCGTTTACGCAGTGTGGACTACATTAATATTTCGGGAATGATGCAAACGTTTTTCATCGCAACACACCTTTGTAAGTACGTTTTCTTCAATATGTCGTGTGTATTTTGAACTTATATTACATGGCGAAACTCAAACCCTTACGAGTGAACAAGTGTCGAGGACAGCCAGGTTCTTCATCTTTTAAGTATAAACTCCCGAAGGGTATTACAACAGGAAGTATATCATATTGTCTTGATCTCATTTCAAGGTGCATAGCACAGTTCCCGATGGACTTTCTACAACTGACTTTTATGCTGGAGAATTGGCCCAGGTATATCCAGATTTAAATTCTGAGATTTGTCGCCATTTGTTTTACAACATAGGACACAAGGTAGCGTTGATGATTCACTGGAGTCTTCACATAATAGCTCTATTGTGAGTCACGTACCATATGACAATGAAGATCAGAACACTTGTGAGATATGTTCTCTCAACTGTAAAGCCACGGAACGCATTTGTATGAGATGTAAATGCTTACACCTTCGTGTTGATCAATTATGTATGGATGCCAAAAGGATTCAACATGC
>JZLH01S0144245.1:4533-23043 GCA_001188425.1 Eucidaris tribuloides | reverse complement strand
AGATAGCGGATGTACGGTCCTTGGGGTCAAAGGTAATATAGAGCCGAGTGTCATCAGCAGATACTATTGATGAAACACCATGAGCAGAAATAAGGTCCTGCAAGGGAGCACTAAACATAATGAATTCTAGCGGCCCAGCCGCGGAACCCTGGGGAACACCACACCAAAGATGATGGCAGTCCGAGTTGACATTGTTAATAATTACAGACTGCTTACGGTTGTTCAGGTATGAGGAGAACCATTTTAGGGCCGTGCCACTAATTCCATAACGGGATGAAAGACGATGAAGAAGATGATTATGATCAAAATTGTATTCAAAGCAGCTGAAAAATCAAGGAGCACCAAAACAGCCTCTGTGTTCTGGTCCAGGGCGAGGATGATGTCGTTCTGTACACGTAGAAGAGCAGTCTCGGTGCTGTGATGTGGACGGTACGCAGACTGTGTTTTAGGAAGAAGATCGTTTTCACACAGATAATCTTGAATTTGACACATGGCAGCTCTTTCAATCAGCTTAGAGATAAATCTAAGATTCGAGATAGGGCGGTAATTGGCCAGGTTTTCTGGGTCAAGACCTGGCTTTTTTAACAAAGGTAGGACACAGGCTTCTTTTAAGTAGTCGGGGAGAAGAAAGTGACAAGTTCAGTGATTATTTTTGTTAAAGCTGGTAGGAGTTCAGGAATACAGTTCTTAAACAGAGATGATGGCAGAGGATCCAGCTTACAGGAAGTTACAGGAGCATGTTTTATCAATCTCAACACTTCGTCAGAAGTAATACTGTCAAATTCAGTAAACAAACATGGACATGAATCATGAATTTCGACAGAAATTGAAGAATGATTAGAGTGGGCAATTTGTTCATGTAATTTCTTAATCTTATTTTCAAAGAAAGACGCAAATTTGTCTGCTGCAAGGTCTTTCGCGTTATCAGAACGTGGGAGTATTTTGGCCTGTTTTGCATGACACAAGTTGTCAATGACGCGAAATAAATTACGCTGATCACATTCAGCTATTTCGCGGCGATGGAAGTCAGACTTAGCTGTGTTGAGGAGATCTCTATACGTAGCACATTGCTGTTTAGAAAGGGGTATCGTAGTCTTCAACCTATAAACAGCGTTTTCATAGGATTACACCATAATGTTTTACCGTTAGTAAAATGCCCATTTTATAACATTATTGATAATATGGATGTCAATTAACACTCAATGGTGTCTTTCTTGTTCAAACTGAAACCCAAAATATTGAAGAAGTAACATCACAACATCATCATGATTTCAAAGAATAGCCCACTTTTTTTTTCATTTTAACACCACAGTTCCCTGCAGGCCAGAAAAAACGATTTTTGTTTCACCCAAATATTTCCCTTTGTGCAACTGCCGCAAGGATAAATACTCTTGCACCTTTACAACTGCCTAATCCAATAGTTTCTCGGTTTTTTTTTGATTTGCTGAAAATTAAGGCAGTCCATGTATTATTCTGCCAAAACCTAACATGTGTCAAAAGTACAATTTTTTTAGTGTTCCATCAATATGTACAATTCACTTGGTCTTTAAAGAAGTATGAAAAATATTATATTTTCTCACTTGATGGTTACTTCAATTTACTAACATAAGTGAAACCAATGAATATAAATGGGGCCATGGCCTTCCAGTTCAGAAAAAAAAACATGAACAAATTAAATAAATACAGATGAGGCTGCGTAGATAGAATGCAATAATGCAAGGTTTTCAAAATAGTACGCCTATCCCCATAACATCCTGGCTATAATCCAACGTATTTCTCTCCAACGGGCAATGGTAAAGTTAATATGTTTATCAGCTCAGAAATACCTGAGATAAGAGTAAATGAATAAGTGAACCGTACTCGATGAAACAATCAGAAAGTTCATGTTCACAAGCCAAGAAAGCAATTGATCCCATAATCAAAAAATTAAGGGAGAGAAGCGACAAAATTATAATTAGAACAATTCGGATACAGTTGGTAATATGACCGCGCCCTCCTGCGCCTATTTAGAGTTCTTTGTTACCCAACAATTTCTACTGAAATGTCAGTGCCTTCTACACGTAAGTGTACGTTCATTTACCTATTCCTTTCATTCCACACAACATTGAGTGGTATCATCTGCATCGTGGTTCCTTGCCATTCTGGCTGGTTGGGATGCCTCTTTCAGAGGGGACAATATTTTCTAAGTTGGCCCACCTCTTGGTTTATTACCCTCTATTTTAATTTCCATTGCAAGTTTGATCTAATTTGAAATCTGATCAGTGGTTATTCTAGTAACCAGCTCATGTCCGACATGTCCAAAGTATTGTGACCTTTTACTTTGTACCTTCAAATTTAAATCACTACATTGCTATACCATGGTGACAAATTGTTGGGTAACAAAGACACATTTGACCCAAATTCGAATGAATCTTAGGGATTTAAATTTATCGTTGTAACGAAAAGAAATTAGACATAAGATTGGCCCGTTGACCTTTTATCTTTAACTCCGAATCTATTTCCTTCATTGTTGCAGCACCGTGAAGAATGTATCATACCCAAGTTTCATTGAAATTTGATCAGTAGTTTTTGTCTTGGTTATCGTGCTAATGAGCCAAAATCAGACTTACAAGATGTCCTGTAGCCTTTGTCCTTTGACCCTTCAACTCAAAATTCTTATTCTGTTCATTAATGCATCATAGAACAAACCTGCGAAATGTAGCTCTTGAGTATCAGCAACGATGTCTGACGCTGTTGAAACCTGTTCTTGAGGTCTGAAAATTGAAAAAGAGACAAGTCATGCCTTTTCAATAGCTTTATAGCTCGTTATTATGACATATATGTAATCTACGTTTATGGAAGTTAATTAAGGGGCGGATCATGCATGTACTTCTATGTTACAAATGAAGGTACAAAAGGCATTCGTAACGTTGACAAAAAGATCCCCTACTTCACAGGCTGATATTTGTTTTTCGTTATCCGTTCATTTGTATTTTTTTTTTTTTTACATTAATGACTGTAAATAGAGGTGGTCTGATTAATAATGTGGTAAATCTACCCAGAATTCTTCCCAAATTGGGTTCGCTTTTATTGTGCAAGTCACTCTTGGGAATTAACAATGACACTGTGTATTGACGAGAGGGTCGTGGGTTGCATGTGTTGGATGACTTCAGCTTTTTAGAGAGTCGACTAGTCGCCCACCAATAGTCGCGACTCCGACTATTAGTCGACAATCGGTGTTCAACGTCTTAAGTGTGTTCAAAATTGGTGGTGTGGGGTGCATGGGTGTCGCAGTCGGAGTCTGAGTGCAACGTATACGGCAACACATGTATGATAGCATTGCACGATTATGGGCTGATGATCGCTGATCCAAGTACATTTTGGCAGTTCTGTTTAATTATAGATTATGGCCGATTCACAATGAAAAACGTAAAGGAAAAGAATAAAGAGTCAAAAGATCAAGCAGCCGTACACATACACAATGCCATCATTTGCCATGACACAATGATTGGTAATTCTGTCAAATTTTTTACGTCTTTCGACTCAGTTTTAATACAAATTAACATGTGATAAAAGTCGACTATTGCGTTCCGATATGTCGAGTCGCGACTCCGTGTAGCAGTCGCGACTACGACTTTTCGCGACTTAGTCGAGCAACACTAGGTCACTCACGGTTCATGCCTACCAGAGTCCCGCGAGTGATTGTTGTTGTTGTAATTGCTATTATTTTCAACAAGTACTTTAATGTTTATTCCATGTCGTGACATGCAAATTGACCTATTCTATCGAAATGACGCATAGTCGTGCTGAAAGATTTTCCATGGGAGGCCAAAAACATTATTTACTGAAGAACACATTACATGCATAAATAATACATTACATACACACGCGTACACACATGTACGCATACAAAAATATTACAACTAATCAATTTGCAGAGATAGCAGTATTGAATTAATTCCCAATAAACAATATCTACTGCAAATTAACAAAGTCACCGTAAAATTGCAGAATTTTGTTTTCTTAACTCCATCACTCTTGGGAAGTGTGTCCATACTAATTCGATATTTTTTGAAACCATTAAACAGTTTAAGTTATGGCTTGGGTTATTTGTTGTACACACCTACCTCACTTTGAGCAAAAAAAAAAAATGCAACGAGCACAATGCTTACCATGCTTACAGCATAAGCTCTATACTCTTTCTTTTTAAAACTAAATTTTAAAAAATTATGAAGTTACACCTATCACATGATAATACATCAAAAGTACACCATAAGCGTTCTTGTTGTCATGTTTTCCCTATTTGACACTTTCGTCTCTTCTTCTATTAACCCTAAAAAGACTGGGCTATTTTGGAGGCTGGAAAAACTGGGGGGGGGGCCTTTTGGCCCCCCCCCCAGAATCTCGGCCTGTTGGTCATCCGATCGCAACCAAATTTGCCACACACGTCCTTTGTCATGTCCTCTAAAACGAACGAAACATAGTCGAAATACTGATATTCATTGTATTTTTTAATATATTCATAATTAATTATGCAAATATGCAAATTTTTATCAAAAACTTGAATTTTTCATATTTTGGTGCCTATTGTGGTCCATAAATTCCTGTTTCAAGGTTTCAACTGTAAGAAGAGGTTGTTTATCATGGAATTGTGTTGTTTCATGCTTGAATTATTAGATATGCTTATGCAAATTAGTCAAAAATGTAGTTAGAAAACAATGTCTATAACACTCATTCAAATACCATACACTTTACACACAAATGAATACAAATTTCGATTTCTTACGTGACATGTGATACAAAAATGTTATGTAACTCCGCAACCGCGGCATGGGGGTATACAAATTTGGTATCGAAAGTTGCGCAAAACTAAAGAGAAAAAAGTCATGAAATGGCGGCGCGAATGCTTTATGCGCAAACAAGTTATCGCGGTTTATGTATGGGGGGGGGGGCCTTTTAGGCCCCCCAGTCTATTAAGGGTTAAGGAGTGTACCAAATCATCAACCCATCCCCAACCCCTACGTCCTCAAAATTCCTCAAAGCCCTTTCAGGCGTGTCTTCAATCTAGTCGAACCACTGCATTCTTCAATAAATATTGTTTTCAGGTTATTTTATATGTGAATGAGTACCCATTACTACAACCAGTGTTCTTACATCAAACTTACCTATTTTTGGGTATTGGAGCAGGCTCTGTGACAAGAAATTAAACAGTCTAAAACGTAAGTACAGAAATGGTATCTAGTTCTTGGAATTACGAAGAGGAGTGTTTTCAGAGGAGTACACTGTATTTCACAACGTTGGTTAATTTTCAATGTTATTTCAACACCGATGTCATGTATATTGGAATCAATCAACATTCTACGAGACAAAGTCCCATCAAACCGTTTAAACTGATGTTATTTTAAAACTTGAGGGATATTGTCAGCTAATAATACTAACTAGCATTAACACACTAGGCTTTAAAGGTAGGGGGTCTCTTTTGCATGCATAAAAATTAAAATTGTGTAAATACAATGGCATTTAGAAGAAAATGCCATCTGGGAACCTTTAGCAAAATATAGGAGCTAGAAACTCAGTTTTCGTGGAATTATAGTGACCGTTAGACTCAGATTTGAATTTTTTCTCGCGAGAAAAATATTCCTACCATAAAACGTACACTAAACGGCTCTTGTTTTTCTTCTGCATTTTTTAAATTCTAGGCAATCGCTGACCCCCAGATTTCACAGACATGCCTTTCATCAATAGCCTAACGGCATGGGTTATCTTTTACTGGTCTGCAGGGATGTTTGCAAATGAGATCCACTGCCTTTGAGTTGAAGCAAAATCAACAATACTGCAAAAATGGCGGGCAAGACAAGTTAGTCCTTCCTTGTTCTGCCACTGCATTATTAATGCATTATACTTGGAAACGGGCAATAAATTACCATTCTGTTTCACACGCAACATCCAAAACATCATCAAGTCAGAGTATCAATAGTTTACTTTGAAAGGCCCCCTTATCAACTTCTAATTTCACCCCCATTTTAAAGTGCTGATAACTAAGAGAACCATCACTAAGCTAATGTGTAACAACTTAAGTCAACAACATTCTTCATCATATGACTAAGTGGACATTAACTGGTTTAAAAAGTATCACTGTGTATGATTCAATAGGATTATGGCCCCCTTAATCATCGAAAAAAAAAACATGAAGGATAAGGCGACTAACCATTATACGCGAAGAACATTATCGGAGTTTGACTCTTTTGCCCAAGAGTAAGTTCGATGAGTTTCGGTTTATTTGACTGCACGTTTTCAAAATTAAGATCAAACGACACGACGTTTGAAGAGCGACGGAAAAGGCGCCTGCATTGGATCACCTGTGAAATAAATGATGGACACATTTTTAGAACTACTTTTTGCCACAAAATGAAATAACATGTTCTTTTTTGTTCCATATATTTTTTTCTGAATGACTGTTACTAAAGTTCATCAAGTCTTCATCAAGTTCATATTATAATATTTTGGGTGGTAATATATTCATTTTTAGCTAGCATTTTGTATTCAAATGATAGTACTGTAATACTGTGTATTTAGTATTAGTCACGGGTTGATCAAACTTGTATGATTCTGTTATTTATTATAACATTCTATGACAATGTAAAAACAAAATATCACCTTTGTTCCAGCTTCGTTACACGCAATTGTCAAGTCTCCGCCATCTGATTTCACGTCAAGTTGCACTTTTGGATGAACTATATCATAGTTTGCGCGAGTTTCATCGTTTAGTATGTCCTGTGAAGAAACAATGTTCTACATGATTTTATAGATGAATAAATAAAACGGTTACAGATTACACAAATGTTTGATAAATGGTGTGAAACATACCAAATATAATTTTCTTCATGTCAGAAAGGGAAATTTATGTCACCAAGCTATTAACAGAAGAAAAAGATGAAATAGCAGATGACCCCAAATTACAGCCATCTTTAGCTGGTTTGTTGATGTGAAGTAGAGCAAATTACGGATTACAAATTCTTAAGGAAGTGATTACATACGGGTACCGTACAGTGATGCAGAGACCAAATCAAAATTTGCAACCCATGGCTGGCGAAATATTGGGGGGGGGGGGAGGAGGAGGAGAGCAACCGTCTACCCTATGGTCTTCAAACGAATAAATATCACGCAATTTTAGTGTTTTTGAGCCTCCCCCCTCCTCTAAAATTTCCAGTCATACATAGCCACAATCGCACCAATTTTGTACCATGGATCAGTTCCGGTTCAGCCGTGGTTTGGCTTAGTTTGAGGCTCAAACCCTTGTCCGTCGTGCTACGCAAATCAGGGTCTGAACAACCTGTGCTGCAGAGTATTACTTCCATAGGCCCTGTGTTATAGCTGCTTCGTAAAGCACTGACCAACAAGATTAGTCTTGGTTCAAGGCACTGTAATATTTTAGTGCCAAAATAAAGCCTGTGCCTGAAGACTAGGTTAAGCCGTGGAACAGTTTCCAGTCACCCACCCTGCGAATTTACCCTGGCGCTGCCCATGTTCCTACCTTATCTTAAAATAATCTGAATTCCCAAGTTTAACGAGGGGTTAGTCGGTGAAATACCTGTCAATATGCTACTGTCAGTTTAAAAATGTGTTCCTCTGTTAAAATGCTACAGAAACAAGACTATAATTTGAAAATATTGATAAAGCCAAAAATCCAAAATACCGTTATCCCAAATTTTGCCTAATATTAAACATGTGCTTGATATGATGCTCACCTGTTATTCACAAACATTCAGAGGCTTTATAGGATTTACAAATCGAAAAACTGATGTTTATGTAACTGCAATATATGAAAAGGAATAATGTAACTAGGTGGTAGGTTTTGGCATAAAAGTCTCTACGAAAATTGTCAAGATTTGGGTTTGTATTTAGAATTTTAGGTTTGCACTTGGGAAAATATAAAACATCTGAAGTTTTTTCGGAAAGAGTACTCTCAACAAATCAACTTCCCTCTCCTCACCAACAAAAACAATTCCTCACACACATCAATCCCAAATATTTTGTTCTCGACCATATTCATTGCCTTCGAATAACTATGTAGTCACGATGTACGTGTAAGTCCGTAAGTATATATCTGTATATGAGCGTTTTGATAAAGTTTTGAACAGTCTTACAAAGTTTTGATCAAGTGAAGAAGAAATGTGTAGGATCATCCACATTGTCCTGTATTGTGAGTCATATTACTTATAGTCCATAGGTTGTTTGCTACAATTTTTGTGAAATTTTATGCAATTGCTGCCCATTTGTAAAGTCTCCAATCGGTTCTGATGAAACTCGATTTTAATGAGAGGAGGATAGACATGTCAGAGTATCCGCAGTGCACAGCAATTTGGGCTTAGAGGTCAATCATTTCGTGATTTTGAATTCGTTCGCTAAATTATGTTACCAAATCAGTGCAAAACTTTTCATTATACATTGTGTAGTGTTCAAATAATTCTAATTATTGACTACAACGACAGGGAGATGCGTGGTGTGCATACCAGAATGTTGTAACATTTCAGAAATGTGGATCACAAACCTGATATCGACCCAGAACATCATCACACACATGCACACGCATTGTGACTTGGCGTGACTCGGGCATGGAAACTGGCATGAAGGGTATACCCACAACATGCTTCTTCTGCCTCAACAGCCTGCTGCTGGAGGAAAAACGGTCACGAACCCTTTGCAACACCAACGTGAACCATGAAAAGTGCTTGATATTGAGCTCCACAGTATGCCTTTTCACCAGACAGCTGGGACTGGTCTCTGACGATATGACAGTCCGAGTAATTGTAGAATCATCTGAAAAAGGAAGGATCAGGTTTCACGTTAAATGATTATGATGGACAACAGGGCTTTCCACCAGTAAGCATAAATTTCCATTTCCATTTACTGCTATTTATTCAGTATAAATTACGTCAAACAAGATGGATAATTTGATACAATAAAGATATCAGTTCAATGTTAGAGATACATAATGTAAGCAGAGGGTATCACCCTAAAAGATAACCATAAAAAAATAAATTAAAAAAAAATTCTCACCCTCTCTGGAATCGTCAGGTCCAGAGTACAATACAGCTTGAACATCCTCTGCCTTTGAGATAATCGCACAGTGTGGCAGAGTGATCTTGACAGGAGTTCGAAACTGCAGCCTAGACGGAGTAAACTGAAAACTGAAACAGGCGACTATTTCATCCTCCTTCAAGTTCGGAGTCGGATGTTCACTCAACAAACGAAGAGTGATGTCTGCTTTTACATCCACGTCTAATGCACCTCGTGGTATTGACATCTTCACACCATACACATCAAGGTTTATTTCTCCTCCTTTGTGGTCAATCGTTTCACAGACTACGGCATCCGCATGATCTGTCACGATGTCTGTTAGGCATGTAAGTTAAAGACACTATATAACACTGTGGAAGACCCGTTTAAAAATTGTCGAACTTTGCTATCTGACTTATCTGACAGTTTTTGAATGGACAAATAAACACCCTAGAACACAAAAGTTTGGACAGTTATGCTGTCACTAGTACAATATGTGCAGATACAAATTGGCACGTTAATTTTATATCGGGCGATAGGAAATTCTGCAACACAGCAGTCTATGGAGAAAAGCTGGAATGGTCTCTCAATGATTTTCACTTTTTTAAAGCACTTAATGATGGTTTTACACTGCAATTTTTTCAGGGCTTCATTTTTAGTCTGTATCAAAGACACTAGTAGCATGGGGAATCATGTAGCTCAGATTTTTTAAACTGCAAACATTGTTATACAGTGCCTTTAAAAGAAGCTCATACTTTATTTCAAGTTCAGACAACTCGTATTCATAACGAGACCTGGAGAGGTATTGTGTCATCATTATTTAATCCTAATTCAACGTAATGTGCTTTATGAAAAAAAAAGAAACGTAAAACGTATGTGCACGCTGCATAAATCGACGTGTTAAACATGCAACTATTTAATGTGTTCACGAGGAATACACCCGGTATATTAGAATTTAAGATAAATGCCAATTGCAAGAAAAGAAAGAGCAATTAGTCATTGGGCCAAGTGTGTTTAAAGGCAGGCATCTATTTTGCATGCCTGAAAATTAACATCGTGTAAATACAATGACATTTAGAAGACAAAGCCATCTGGGAACCTATAGCAAAACATAGGAGATATCCAGTTTTAGTGGAATTATAGTGATCGTTAGACTCTGACTTGAATTTTGTTCTCGCGAGAGAAAAAAAAATCCTACCATAGAATGTACACTAAAAATCCATTGGTTTTCTTTTGCATTTTTCAAATTCTAGGTAATAACTGACCACCAGATTTCACAGACATGTCCTTCATCAATAGCCCAAGAGCATGACTTATCTTTTTCTGGTCTGCGGGGATGTTTGCAAATGAGATCCACTGCCTTTAATTGACTACACAACGGAACTTTGAATACACATTGGATAATGGATAAGGTTTTGTGATCTATCAAATTAGATTTTCTTACCTTTTTGATATGGTGCTTGTTCTCCGATTGTTGACCTGCAAAGATCAAAAGAAAATAAGAATTAAGTTATGATGAAGTGATGCACATGACGCATATATTCCATTTTCTTTATCTGTGACTTATTTTCTAACTGTATGACGGTGGAGAACCCCCCCAAAAACAAAACAAAACAAAACAAAACAAAACAAAAAAACCAAACAAAAACAAAAAAACCCCAAAACAAAAAACAAACAACAAACAAAAAACAAAAACAAACAAATAAACAAACATGTTTAAACGTAGTATTTTCTACTGACCTAGTTTTGTTAAAATTCACATTTTTGAGGTGAAACGGTCTTTTATATTACAACTCACCAAATAACCGTCAGCAGACATTTGGATGAACAAACCTTTCATTTTACCTTGAAATGGCAAGCACAGAAATCAGGACGAAAGAAGTGTTAGATTTAGTCCTTTAATCATTTGATCACAAGAATAGCATCTTTTCAGTAACGACAGTCTGTTTGCTTTTTCACACGTGTTTTAATAAGGAAAAGTTTCTTGATACATTTTTTTTAAACATCATATGGTACCAATATCAACCTTTCCTACCTATATAGCTATAGGTGCCTCTTCAGGCTGGTAAGATGTCTGTGAACCTATCGAATTGCATTGGACAGGTATGCGCCTTCGTTTCGTTGTCGTTGCATCTCCAACCCAAATAACAATATGATACTATAGTTCTGCCCTACCTAGACATGATCATGTGCTGTAAATCTTCATCCACAGCGTAATGTAATGGCAGCTTTCCCTGCTCATCCTCGATATCTGTACGGGCACCGTTTTCCAGTAGGTATGCAACGTGGGCATTAGCAGGCGTTATTGGGTCGTCTGACGAGCTGATAGTCTGTTCAGCACGTGGAAAAGGATTAAACAGAAGTAAATGGGTAATTTGTAGAAAATATATAACACCGATTAAACAAATACAAAACATTAACTCGCAAAAATCATATTTAAATAATATGAGATCACTTAAATTGACTCTTATAAGCATAAAGTGTTTTTAATACTTACGTTTAAGGTTTCAAAGAGTAGTAGTAAGCCTATCACAGATGATGAAAAGTAGGCCCCGGACGCCCTACTAATTATCTCTGTCGGGAAATACTGATTAACTTGCTTATTTGGCAGCAAATACTACTACATAATTGTTGAAAGTTTATCAACAAATTTTGTTTCTTTCCGTGTCTTTTAATTTACAGCACACGATCTTAATCATGTTAATTTGGATATTTAAATGATCGGGTTAAAATAACTCACTTTTTGACTACAATAGTCCAGCTCTCTTACTGTTATTTTAATCCCGATATGAAATATGTTAAACTAGTTCCCTTGGTTTGTTACCTCCCGAAGTGTCTCTGCAGCTTGTACACTCGTGTTTTGTTGGCAATACTGTATAACCGCTATATGTAGACAGGTTTGCCCATTTCCAGACTGCATATTTATGTTAGCGCCATTCGACACCAGAAGTTCAACGATGGACGTGAATCCCTGCTTCGTAGCAAGATGGAGGGCAGACAGTCCTTGCTCATCTGGGGTATCCACGTAGGGGATTTTCTGTGTGAACCGACATAGCATTCGAAAAAATACAGTCCACAGTTCCATGTAAGATACCATTTGAATTATTTTGCAGAATATAATTCGGATTTTCCCAAATTATGTGTAAGATTATCAATACCACTACCAAATACACGCCCTTCACGAATCTTGACACGTTTTGCATTTGCATTGATATAATGATCCAAATTGTGGAAAAACATTGACTATATGATATTTTAATAGGAAAATACTTGAAACAGGGGAAGAAATTGTGAATTCCCGTTGACATTTTATTTAATCCCGAACAAAAATGTATTGACATACCAAAGAATGAAACTACTCACAATAAGTTTAAAATTTATGGCAGTAATGGATCATTATGATAAATGGGTCAAAATACAGCCCATCCTGTGCCGAAGAGAAATAAACTCCTCAAAAAAAGTTTAGAAATCTGAGTTTCATCGGTTATATCTCTGGTTTCGTATTCATAATTAATGCAAGCTTGGTATCATCGGAAAGATAATTTAATGTCCTTTTAAGATGATATCCTATTTGTTATGATTATGCCATCAGGGAAAGGGCAGCATCTTTAAATGTGGTGTAAAGTGTAAATTGAAAAGCTGCAAAATGACCAAAGTTCGGTAAGTCACCCAATTTTTTCTTGTTGTTGATGAGTGAGTTTTCCAATGTCTCGTTGGTTGTTATGCACTCTAATCTGAACATTGACATGGATTGAAAGCAAAACTTGCACAAGTAAGCAAACAACGACAAAAAGTGTAAAAAAAAACATGTATGGGCATTAACAAACTGGACATAAGACATTCAATCTCACGGACATTTCACCACATTAACATCACATAGTGATAAAAAGGGGCAGGAGCTTGATTTGCATGGATTTTCTCAGAGAGAGGGTATAACGAGAATAGACTAGCCTGCATACAGCCCAGATCTCAACCCCATTGAACATTTGAGGGATGAACTCGGCCGGACTGTACGGAAGAGAGTCACAAATGCAACGACATTGGTAGGTTTGCGTCAATTACTGATTGACGAGTGGAATGCCATTCCGCCCTGCCCACAGCAACGAATCACAAAGCTCATCAACAGCATGGGGAAGTTAAGCCAGGCGGTGGTGCAGGAACTTGGGTCATCCACCCGATACTGAACTTTGATCATGTCATTAACATCAATGAACATTGATGAAATCAATGATCCATGTGGAAGATAAACATGAAAAATCCATGCAAATCAAGGCCCTGCCACCTTTTTTTATTACTTTGTGTTAATGTGGTGAAAGGTCTGTGAGATTAAATGCCTTGTGTTCAGTTTTTAAATGCCCATACATGTTTGTTTATTTGGTTGTTTCACTTGTTGTTGTTGTTGTTGTTTTACTTGTGCAGGGGTTTCTTTCAATTCATCAACAACAAAAAAAAATCGGGTGACTTACCGAAATTTGGTCATGTTGCAGCTTTTCAATTTACACTTTACACCTTATTTTAACATACTGCCCTTTTTCTGGTAGCATAATCATAACAAGTAAGGTATCATCTTAAAGACAATTAAATAATCTTACCGATGATACCAAGCTTGTATTGATTATTACTACAAAACAGAAGGTATAATCGATCAAACTTAGATTTCCAAACTATTTTTGAGAAGTTTATGTAATTGTTTCAAAGAAATGTATTATCTAAACATTGATTCTTTTTCTTCAACATCTCCCTGGATGCATCAATAGTGGTACAAATGTAATTCTACTTACAAGCTGACTAGATTTGGCGCCATATTCCAGTAAATGAGTGACACAGAACAAATGTCCGTTAACTGTGGCAGTGTGCAGAGGATTTTGACCCACGTTGTTGACGGTGGTAATGTCGGCGCCGTGCTCCAAAAGGTTATTTACTATATCCGCTTCATCGCTACCGAAGAAGTGAACCAAAAGATTTCATATATAAATATATATGCCTTCATCTTTTGAATCATTTCTATCTAGCCTATTACACAGGATTAAATGCTATTCCACGTTCATTCCGTTTGTGATTGGATTTGGAATACACTCTTTTAATGCAACATTACTCAAAATGCAGTACAACACAAAACTACTCAACACAACACAACACAATGCTGCACGACCTTTTCTTTATAATGAAGCTCAGATATTTTAGTCACTGTGCTTGTTATTAGTTTTAGTTTAGGGACATTTTTAACATCATCGCTTTACCGACAATTGCTCCATATACAATACACTTGAAATTCAGTAACTAGGGATTTGGTGCTAAATTTAATCCTATATGGTATTGGAAGCTTAACATACCGGATATGTAGTATTCAGTTTCACAACTCCTCGTGGTAAAAACCAAAAAACACCTTGTTTAAGAGACATGGGTGTTGACATTCAGAATCATATAGGTAGGTACCACTTGTGTTAAATATATTTTAAGTTTATGGGTCGCAGTGTAACGCCATCAATATCCTTACAGTTGAACAGCTACATGAAGCGGTGTTTCACCGTCCTCGTCCTTCACCTCAGTTGGTGACTTTTTGAGTAGAACTTTGATGACGTCAATGTTCCCTCCAATGCACGCTGAATGTAACGGAGTTGATCCCTGGTCATTCTATTTGTCAAAACAAGTGCAAAATTTAATGATTGTATCTATAAACATAAAAAATAGCTATTTCACACCCCATGTGTTAAAGTTCTTTACCCATGTTTTATTTGTGCAAGCGTTATGGCAATAACGTTATAAAAATAAATGTAATAATTATACATTCATGCTTTTTTACAGACATTATGCTTGAAAAGGTACATTGAAGTAATATAAAAATTGTGTTATGTGATGAATCACAATAAACATGATATTGTATGAAGCAGCAACCTGGCAAATATGAAGTCACGTAGCTATGTACTTTTTTGGGCAAGAGCCCGGTTCAATCGAAAAAGAAAGAAGAATGAATTAAAATAAGGGAGAAAGCAAAAAAAAAAAAAACAATTGAAAGAAAGAAAGAAAGAAAGAAAGAAAAATTGAAAGAGAGAGAGAGTACCTGCACTTCAACATCAGCGCCAAGTTCGAGAAGAAGTTGAACACATTTCAGTTGGCCACTTAAAGCGGCTATGTGCAAGGGACGATTTTTGTGGATGTTTGCCGCGTTCACGGAGAACTTGTTCTCCGCAAGATATCTTGCAACTTCCACCTGGTTACTGCAAGATTATAAACACAAAAATGTAACAGATGTAAAAGTGTATTCGCAGAATCCTGGAAAGTAAAACCATGACAGATGAGCAGAGAAGTAGTGTACGCGTACCTACATTAAAAGAGGATTTGCTGAGCTGCAGTCAACAATGTAATATAAAAATAAATTTAAAGTAAAAGGTAATTATCGGTCGAATTGCACAAAGGGGAGTTATACAAACCTATGTGGGTTGAAAAGGTACTTACGCTTATTTTCTAGTAAAGCAGTGACCGATAAAAGCAAGGACAGGGGCCACGTTTAAATAAAAACTAGAAACAAAGTTTTTTTTTTCAATGATATCTGCTTGCACGGAGCCACTTCTTTATGTAATGTAGCAAAAACGGACTCGACACATTTTCGATTATGAGCCATAATAGCGTAACGCATTACGTATACGGATCAAAATTTCTGAAAAACATGCTTAAACCAAAGCCGTCAAGGTAAATAGCTTTATGGTCACCGTAGCCTAATCGTCAAAATAGATAACGCCGGGTCCCCGAGACCGAGTCGTTCGGGTGGATATCACTTATGTCCCCATGGCCTAGTCCAGGTGGATAACTGCAGGGTGAAATAGGTCTAGTGTTCCAAGTGGATAACCCCAGGGTCCCCATGGCCTTGTCGTCCAGGTTTATAACTGCAGGGTGAATTAGGTCTAGTGTTGCAGGTGGATATTTCTGTGGTCTCTAAGGCCTAGTCGTCGATGTGGAAATTCAGGTGTTCCCAAGGCCCAGTCTCCAAGGTTGATGACTCTTGGGGTCGCAATGCCTAATCGTGGAGATAGATAAGTCCAGGATCCCAAAAGCCTAGTCGTGATGGTGGATAATTTCTGGGTGGTATTATGCATTTCGAGAATACTACATAAACCATAATGATACAAATATTGCTATTGCAATATGTCCTCTTTCGTCTACGTGATGCAATCCGGCGTTACAGGATCACACCTGTGTCAATTGCACAATTCTTCTTAGCTGCATATAAGTAGTAGATAGTATCGTACGATTCTGGTCAAACGCTATCCTTAATGATCACAAGAGCTGATTCTCTCGAGATATGAATCCATGAGATTCCTGGTTCCTCCAAACTGAAAATGTCATCAAAATGATCGAAAGAACATTCTACAAAACGCGAGGGTGCACCTTGTAGCGATTCCCAACAATACATTCTAAAGAAGAGCAGTTATTCCAAGTGTCTGTATTAAATTAGATGCTTCTTTGACACAAGAGCAAAAATAGCTACACACATCACTCTTTGATTGTGGGCCGTACGACGAGCATTTTTCGATAATACTGTATGATGTTAATGCCTTAAACCTATTGAAACAAAGTGTGGGTTTTGGATGTGAAAGACCAACACTTTTCGTCATACTATCACCAAATTTTAGTGAAGTATTTACGAATAGTGTGTTGGAAGTTTAAGATCCTTTTGCGATAAACTTCTTTTTTTATGAGAAGAACTAAGAGCAATATGCTACTTCAATATTGTTTCCCTGAATATAAATTCGCTAAGATAGGCGTTTGCATCACCAGCTGAGTGCTGCTGTCATTGCAATGGCTTAATATATGTCAACTGCTGAACTCTGCGTGACCTTCGGCTAGATGGCCGCTATAGGCCGCGCCAGAAACACCTAACAGAATTGTCGCAAAACATGGGCTGTCGCTTTGCTAATTTTAAAATTCAACCGTCCAAATTTTCACTCAAACTACGTAGTCCACCCAAAGCTTCTATGAGAAGTGTTTATTTACAATAATCTTCACATTGTGAATGATTTTTACCTGATTCCAATCATTTTCCATTTTTATGGCATGCATATCCTGAACCCAATCTTTGATTAACTGAAATCATTAACACTAAAATTGAATTAAGATATCTTTACTTTATTTCAAGTAATGACAATTGTAAAACAAAATAACAAGTTACAAGAAACATCACAAGAACGTATAAAGTTTTTTTCGTTGTTGCCACTTCGGAAAAAAATAAACATAGTGACTTCATGATCGATAAGGAATATTATCAGAAACCTACCCCAAAATGGCTGAAGAGAAGGCCGTATTTCCATAAGAATCTGTAATTCTTGACGCTGGGATTGCTGCAAGTAGTACTTTTACTTCATGCACATATCCATGCTCACTTGCCATATGCAAAGCCGTCTGACCAGAATTGTCTGTCAATGTTGCCTGAATTGAGAATAAGGTCGTAGTAAATGAAAATAGCGGATTTGAAGAGGACTAAAATTGGATTACACTGTTATTATTTCTAAACTGTGAAGTTTCGTAGTTCAATGTCATTTCCTTCTTAAACACTTACTATCGGAAGAAGCTTAAACAGCCACAATTTTTAAGGTACATTATTCAGATTTACTTTCCACCATGTTTCAGTTCAATGCAGCAATAGGTATACACGTTTCATGAATGGAATGGAATAAATACAGACAAATGCCTCCAGAACGAATACACTCCATTGATGTTTATGTTTGTGTACACTAGAATTGAGGCATTTGTACCTCTGTCCAATCACGCCACTTTCTTTTTTTCTAAGGACACAAAATGTAGAGTGATTTGCTCAAAGAAGTATCACATGAATATTGAATTATCATAATAAAGGTAGTTTTATGTGCACCATTAGTATGAATAAATAACTACATAAAGTAAATAACAAATATACCTTGCAAGTATTGACAGTACATAGCAGAGTACACAATGTGGTAAATTTGACAAATTATTTTGCTTAAGAATTTTGGAAATTATTGTTGGGAGAGAAAACATTTTGCATACACTTCGGCATACAAAATGTAAATATAAATAATTAGAGTGTATGGGTTAATGTAAATATAAAAAAAAATAAAATACGCAATTGGTATTATATATAACCAATTCCTCACAAGAAAATACGTAGCGCGTAAATGGTTAAAAGTGTACGGGCACACCGGTTGCAGTACTGCATAATTATCCACAAATGCAGATAATAATACATACATGTATATCTAATATTTATAATACCTTACTTGACGTGTTTTGGGTGAACACCTTTTTTTCTTCATTTCCCTATAGTCTGTATTTAAGCAAGAAAATAACAAAACTGAACACCCCTTTTCAGGCTTGTCGTCTCTTATTTCATCGCAGAACGTGGTAGACGTGCACCCACTGAATATCTGGTAATACAGCACGGGGACATAAAAACACGACTCTTCAGAATTATGACAGAAACTTCACACACGCGCGCGC
>JZLH01S0144234.1:10908-25342 GCA_001188425.1 Eucidaris tribuloides | reverse complement strand
TTTTATATAGACAACAGAACCATCCAAGGCAGTGCAGAGAATTCTACAGTTGCATGCAAATAAGTGAGTATGACGTATGTCAGCAGTTATCGGTACTTTGGATGAGCCATTAATAGTCCTCTATTTTCAAATAAAAACTGAAGGGTGTAATATATTGCTAGTTTCCTTTTTGCCATTAACTACATATGACTATTTCAGAATCATTTCATACCCTGCAGAAAATCAACAGTCATGTATATATTCTTGTCCCATCAACCATAGACACATTAAAATTGCTGTATTGGTCTAATATTAAATGGAAAATGATGCGCTTGATCATTGTGTTTATCCCCTATTAACAAATCCTAAAAAAATTCCGTCATTGATGCCAAGATATATCATGTTTGTCTGTTTGTTTGTAATGGCAGTATGTTGATTGACACTACCAGCTCATTCATGTTACATTATGAACCATGCATATAAATCTCCCATGTCAATCAAGAATAGAAAATTATAATTGGAGGGATTATGTGGTATTTATAATGTAAATATCATCTTGTTATATTGAATTCCTGTGGTAATTAGTTTAACAAGTTTGGGTAATTGTGGTTAATGTCTTTAATATTAAGTTGGTTGTCAGTTAGTTGTGTCTTTGTCCTTTTTTATTTCTTTATGTATTGATATATATATATTTAGTTAGTTAGTTGTTAGTTACTTAGGTTAAAGTCGAGGCCTGCTACTGTTATTCTGGTAACCAGTACTATGTGTCCCAGGTTGGCGTCAGGAAGGGCATCTGGCTGTAAAATTCTGCTCCACAAAAGCCTCACACTAGTGAAGTGAATCAGGCCACCCCCGTCATCTGCGACAATACTGGATTAAATAATCTGGATTACTGCTACTACTACTATTTATTTATTTATGTATGTATGTATGTATGTATGTATGTATGTATGTATGTATTCATTTATTCATCTATCTGTAATTTATTATTTTATTTATTTATTTATTTTATTCATTTATTTAGTTATCTTTTCATATATTTATTTATTTATTTATGTATTTATTTATTTATTCATTTATTCACTAATTTATTTATTTTATTTACATACATTTCATTTATCTATAATTTATTTCCAAGAACAGAGAGCAGTTCTAGCAATGATAGCAGAACTTGACCAAGGATGAAATGGCCAAATTCATCTTGTGTCAAAGGTCAATGATCATAAACCCCAAATGCTATTTTCTGTCTATAACTCTAGTTAGGATTTGATCATGTATATTATGAGCTAGTTTAGCCCCCTAGATACAAGTGGTGGGCAGAGGCATACCCTGCATAGTTGAATTGCTGAGTCGACTCTTCATTTGCCTTATTTTTCATCGCCTCGCGCCCGCTTCAAGGAGCCCGCGCAGCATTATTTTCGCCGCTTGCTCCGTGTCACGCCGTGGCTCCGGCGTTCCGTTGCGTCTCCCCACTCTCTCTTGTGAACAAGATTACTGAAAGTCACGCTGGAGGGATTTAATGATAACTTTGGACCAAGGACCTGGCCCCAACTAAGGCAAGGATGAGTTGAACGCATTCTTGGGACACAATCCGTCAAAGCGTCACAAGGTCCACCGCTCAACTACATCTTTGCGTAAAGCTCATTTTCTGCTCTATAGACTCGCAGTTTAAGCAAGAGTGCTCACTGTTGATATAATTTGTGGTTAGGTTCAGAAAAACAAAAGGAACCAAACTATTCTTGGTAGACTGCTACAGGCGGCTCAACGTCACGTCAATGGTCCAACAGGTCAATTAACTTTGTCTCCAAAATTGTCATTTTGTGCCTATAACTTTAGTTAGGAGTTGCTCATGTTGAGTAGCAGATTGGTGGTCACGCCCTTCACCAAACCCAAAAGACAGACACTCTTCTGGCTAACGTCCACAGGGCCCTCAAAAAAGCCTCACACGCGCGCAGCGCAACAGGCTTCAACTGCAAAACCTTGTCCACAACGCAACGCTTCTATCCAAGTTTCAGTAAGGAGTTTGCTCACTATTGATGTAATTTGGCTAGGTTCAAAACCAAAAGACAAATAATTTGGTAGAGTCACAGGAGTCCAGGAGGTCAGGCGTTCAAGGGTCAACGGTCTAATAGAACTCTTGTTACCAAACCTATAACTTTCATTAGGAGTGCTAACTGTTGATATAATTAATAGGTCATTAGCTGCTACATAGTGGGCGCACTGGGCGGAGGCATACCCATCGACTGCGTGCAGTCGAACTTCTCTAGTTTATTTATTCATTTATCCATTTATTTATTTATGTATTCATTTAGTTATTTATATATATATATATAAACGTGTATTCATTTATCTTTTTACATATTTATTTCCAAGAACTGAGAGTAGTTCTAGCGATGATAGCAGTGATGATGAGGATTCCGCCATGGGATGGCATGAGAAGAGACGCAAGGTCATGCAACAGATGAGTCAGGTCAAAGGTCAATCTTCGATACAAGGAGGAGATGGCATTGTGAAGAAACAGAGAGATGGGACTGGTGATACCGGACTAGTGTGAGTACTAGATACTTGAATTAAAGGTAGAAAGGACCAAAATCTCAATAATTGGTGTGCTACAAAACTGATAAACAAAGATACTAGTAACTGAAAAGAAAAAAGTGTAAATCAACTTACCACCAGTAATTTATTCTTTCTTTCTTTTTTTTACTAATTAGTGGTTATCTCGAACTTTGTTTGCCATACAACGTTTGAGATTACCAGACGTGTGGCAGGGGGCATGTCAGCATATCATTACAAGAAAGCAAAAATGCGTGACCAGCCTTGTGTATTTTGAATATTATGCACAGTTTGTAACTGTGGTATTGAGAATGTTTACATGTACCATACATATTGTGAGATGGGTTCTCCAACTGAATAACTGCGAATGAATGACAGTGAGCTGTAGACAACCTTAAAAATTTACCAAACTCCTCTTGCATACTAGATATATAATATTTGTAGGAAAATGTCCAATAGATTTTGAATGAATTATTGTTTTATTTTAAATCTGAAATAAATGAATGAAATGAATAAAATAACCTGTAAATCTGCCAGTTCAATGAATAAGAGAGGGCTGTGTGCTGTTTTTCTTTCTTTGTAACAAATTTAATTACATGTACTTTTCACTTTTATGACACTAATTGAAAGGGTACTAAATGGTGCCAAATTGCATCAGGGACACATTTAGACTTAACATCACTGAGTCAATTAGAAATAAACCCCTCATATGAGATGTTTGTGTTCTTATGCCACTATGCAGTAGTAAAAGTGTCTTCACGCCTCACAGAGTGATTCATTTGGTCCATGACGAGGGAACCACATCAAAAGAAAGTGGAACTCAAACACTTCCTGTAAAAAAGGTGAGGAGTGGATTGTGGTACAGTTAATTCAGGATCCCCGAATGCATAGAAAAGTATGTTTTTTTCCCATTTCACCCAAACTTTGTGATGCAAATGTCAAAATTTGCAGAAAATATCCTATTTAAACTCACCAGTTTTAGGACTGATTAAGCAAGGGCTGTTCTTCTATTTTAAAGCATAATGAGAATTAAATTTACTGTCATAATCTTAATTCTTATAGCACTTTTCAAAAAGGTGGTATTTGTAGGTCATAAATATGCCAGGGACACATAAAAAGTTGATGGTTGTATTTGAAAATGACACACAAAAACTGTTAGTATCATGATACTAGTATATGAGAGCCATCTTTGTCCTTGGTTTGCAGCAGATTCACAGTACTCCACACTATCCTTTTTGGCTGGTTGCCCGATCGCGCAAGAAAACTGTTGTTTTGTTTTCATTCATTTAGTTACCCAAACAATATTTTAACTTGCTCGAGTGAAGAGAATGCTAAGTTCAGAGATAGTACCTTGTTGAAGGTGTTACTTTTCAGATTCTACTCGATTGGAATTTACACAAAATTGAACTGAATTGAAGAACACATGTCTTTAATACTCTCATAATTTAAAAGTTTGAAATTTTTACTGGCCCATTTGGGCAAGTTAAATTGATGTCCATAAACTTTTCACTTTCAGAGAAGTAAAATTTACTTGCCCCGGGAAAGTGGGAAATTTCTAGTGTTGAGCCCTGTGTCATTTAGCGTGCAAAATTGTATGTCGTGTCAACCATATTTTCAAATACTTTCCTTAGATGTTCAATGTCAGTGTGTCAGGCCTCCCACCAACTCCACCCCAGTCCCCGGCTGACCAGGGCGGTGGCACCCCTCAGAGGAGATCTAGTTTGACCGAAACAATGACCCAGACGGACACGGAGTACGAACGCAACGTGGAAATCGCGCAGAAGTTACGGGAGCAGAAGGAGCAGGACCGCCAAGCGAGGCTGAAGTTTCAGAAGAAGTTGGTAGGGCTGCATTCCCAGATGACCATGTCCAGAAGAAGGAAGGAGGTGGCCAAGTCAACAGATGTTTTGTTTGATGTGGTATGTTGCTGTCATTGTTTTAAAGGCAGTGGATCTCTTTTGCATGCCTAAAAATTAACATTTTGTAAATACAATGGCATATAGAAGAAAATGCCATCTGGGAACCTTCAGCAAAATATAGGACCTGGAAACTCAGTTTCAGTGAAATTATAGTGACCGTTAGACTCTGATTTGAATTTTTTTCTCGCAAGAAAAAAAATCCTACCATAGAACATACACTAAACAGCTATTGTTTTTCTTTCGCATTTTTCAAATTCTAGAAAATAGCTGACCCCCAGATTTCACAGACATGCCCTTCATGCCTAAGGGCATGGATTATCTTTTCCTGGTTTGTGGGGATGTTTGCAAATGAGATCCACTGCCTTTAAATTATTTATATTGAGTTTTCATCATAACTGATGATAATGAACTAGAAAAGAGAGCTTAGTTACTATTACCTGTAGGCATAACAACAGCAGAAATGGAGTCGAGGCCGATCGTTCCGAAATCACGAGGCCGCTAGAAAAATATTTTTCACCTAGACTTTGTACATGTGACTCGGACCGAGGCCAAAGCCGGCAAAATTTGGCCTTGAGGCCACCCTCAATTCCATCTCTGAATAACAGTAATAATATGTATGATTTATAATGCGCCAAATTCACCATGTAGAGTGCTCAAGGTGCAATGTAAAAAAAAAAGGGAATAAGAGTACATAAACAAGGTAATTATCAATCAAACGCTTTGAACAAGTAAGTTTTTAGAGTGCTTTTTATTAGATCGGGAGAATTGCAACTTCCAACAACTATAGGTAGATTATTCCGTAGAACAGGAAACCGTGGTTAAAAGCAAATCCATTTTTAAGACAAAGGATATGATACTTTTGCCCTTAAGGCCGATATCAAATTGTCAGCTAGTATTGTTTTTTTTTCAGATTATTGTTAGGGAAACTGTCATAACAATTAACCAGATAATAGGACATTTCTACGTAATATTAAGAAGAACACAATTTAAGCTGTTAAAATTATATTATAGGAATTGTGTAGGTAGTCTAGAAATTGGATCTGAAACATTTAACAGTACAAACTATCTGGCTAAGCCTTCCATGCTTTTATGTGCTCCCCACAAAAGTTTGACTAGTCCATAGCAAGCACTATGTAATCTGTATATTTTCTATGTTTATGTGTGTGTCTGTGTTTGTATATATAGGAAGCATCCTATAAACCAGATTCTGCTCAGCTTCCTCCCAACTTGACACCTCTACACGAGACCATCCTCCTGACTGTTGCCGTGACAACCAGCGGTGCCGTGCTCCTCAACAAGAGTTCAGGCCGGCAGCAGCTCCTGGACCGGGCCGACGGTCAGATCTCGGCGACGTACATAGTCCTGGTCTCGTGGCTGCTGTCCCTGGTCCCGACTAGCCTAGACTACCTCACCAATCCAGCCCTCCAGGCCCAGTGTGTTGCAAGTGGGACAGATGGGGTTCCCTTCAGGGTGGCTGGTCTACAGCAGGTATGTGGCTTTTTTTATTTTTTATACTCCCTTCCCCCCCCCCCCCCCAAAAAAAAAAAAAAGTTTGAAGTGGATGTATAAGAATCAGCGTACAGTTGGGCAGGTGGGGAGTCGTTTCGTCTTTTGCAAATCTTGCGGATCATACTACTTCCTCAGTTTTGTCCAATGCTCATGAGATTTGGCATACATATTGGTCTTGGGGTGAAGATGTGCAAGACAAATTTTTTGAATGCGTGGGAACTGCATTGCCATAGTAACAGCATATTATGGCAATAAATCAGGTGAAAATCTTGTGGATGGAACTGCTTCCTCAGCTTTTGACCAATGTTCATGAGATTTGACACACATATTGGTCTTGGGGTGAAGATGTGAAGGCACATTTTTAGAATGTGTCTGAAACTATATTGCCATGGTAACAGCATATTATGTCATAAGTCAGGGATGTGATGGGGCAGGGGTGTTAATCACCTTCAGGGATATTTCTAGTTTTGTTTGTGTCTGTTTCGCTTTTATCAAAACAGCTACCAAGTCTCTGATTCTCTGTTTTTACCAGATATGGAAAGATAACAAGCTACAACTCCTGGTTGCAATCACTCCTAACTGCATGGACTCAAAAAAGCAAACCCCGCTGAAATCCAAGAAGGCTAAACTGAGAGAAGAGGTGCGGGACATGACACCATTCCAGCAGACCGTATCCAAGTTCCTGACAAGTAAAAACCTCCATACCCTGGCACCGTGGATGTTACACGCCTTCAGATTCACTCAGGAGTTCTCGGGTGAGCCGCTGGAGTTGCCTCCCATCCCGTACGACGCCCCTCGGGAGGGGGCCAATGAGACAGGCACCTACATCCCTCCCTATCCCCAGGTCAGCAGTAAACCCCTGGCCACCTACGTCACCATGACTACCCTGGGAGGTGCCGTCGAGGGCGCCTTCTCCACACCTGCCAGTTTCTTTTGGCGGACATTGGATTCCGACGAGACCACATACGACCAGCTGACAAATGACGAATATAACAATAACACTGACATGCAGAACACGTTAACAGTGCTTCACCCTGCGATATATCAACATCCGTCACGATCTGCGGGCGTCTTCTACCGGCTCCTGCAAGAGGGGCTAGATCTTGCTGGTTTCCGCCTTGTGTACAATTTTTCGGACTTGTTGAACAATCCCAGGTCACCTGCTAAGAAGGCCCCGGTGGAAGTCAACCGATCACACTCACCAGTGGTTGTCATGGCGATACGGGGTAACATGGCTCGGACGAGATGGTTAGACGCTGTAGGGCCTTCGGATCCAGCACTTGCGAAGCGTACTGATCCATATTCGCTGATGGCTTTTTACGGGGGCAACTCGCGGGATGACCTTACAATAGTGTGCCCGCGAAATCCAACTCGCATTAACTATGAGCTCTCCCTGTGGTTTGGAGCTCGCGTACCCAACGACCGATCACCCGAGGCAGTTTTAAATGAGTCTGCACTTTCACAGTCCACCGACAAGAGAGGTCATTCAGAGAGTGGTAGAACAAGGAAAGGTCGCAAAGGATCAAGGAAAGACTCGTGGTCAAGTAGTAGCAATGAGGATTTAGATGTTGTAGGGTAAGCCAAGTACAACTGATGATTAGTTTTTATGCATAAACAGCTGAATGTATACATTTAGATTTTACTCAGGCCCAAACTGTTTGAAATGGACAACTTACGTACAAATTGTGTATGTTTGTGTCAATTTTGAAGAATTTCACAGTCTCATCTGATCTTTATGAATTTATAAACATTATCATTAATGACACCAATGACAGTAACAGATCAGGGAGACCTGCTAAGTAAAAACTGAATCTAGCTTATTCGAATTCCAAACCCATGTGAGATAGTGACATGTAAATAAATTATGCTGCGTTAAAATCTGGAAGGAAATTCCCTCAAAATTGTCCTCTCCGAATTTGGCATAAATATGGCATACCTAGGCATTCCCAAGGAAAGCATTTTGTTGTCATAAAAAACAAGTCATCTATATCCTTGAAACCTGTAACATTCACTTTGTCCATACTCCTCATGTTTTCAGTTGGTAAACATTACAAAGTCACTAGTTAGAATTCCGTCAAAAAGTGTCCTCTCCGAAAAAGCAGCCCTCTCCGGCTCATTTTTTTGACATCGTATATTCCAATTACAACTTATTTCAAGGTATGGATATTTGACATACAAAAGCACACTTACTATGTCTGTCTGTAAATAAACCAGGACTGCTGTAACTCCTCTTTGTAATTCAGTACACAAAACTGTATATACCTACATCACCTTTATTAATAACATGTAAAGACTGAAAAAAAATGGGAGGACTTGATGCCTCAAAATTGTACGGTCTGTCTATAGCAGCGAAGAAACTGTTTGAAATGGACAACTTACGTACAAATTGTGTATGTTTGTGTCAATTTTGAAGAATTTCACAGTCTCATCTGATCTTTATGAATTTATGAACGTTATCATTAATGACACCAATGACAATTACAGATCAGGGAGACCTGCAAATTTAAAACTGAATCTAGCTTATTCAAATTCCAAACCCATGTGAGATACTGACATGTAAATAAATTATGACGCTGCGTCAATATCTGGAAGGAAATTCCCTCAAAATTGTCCTCTCCGAATTTGGCGTAAATATGGCATACCTAGGCATTCCCAAGGACAGCATTTTGTTATCATAAAAAACAAGTCATCTATATCCTTCAAACCTGTAACATTTGTCCATACTCCTCAAGTTTTCAGTTGGTAAACATTACAAAGTCGATAGTTGGAAATCCGTCAAAAAGTGTCCTCTCCGAAAAAGCAGCCCTCTCCGGCTCATTTTTTTGACATCATATATTCCAATTAAAACTTATTTCAGGGTATGGATATTTGACATACAAAAGCACACTTACTATGTCTATCTGTAAATAAAGCAAGACTGCTGTAACTCCTCTTTGTAATTCAGTTCACAAAACTTCATATACCTACATCACCTTTATTAATAACATGCGAAGGCTGAAAAAAAATGGGAGGACTTGACGCCTCAAAATTGTACAGTTTTTATATATGACCTATTTGCTACACAAAATTAAAAAAACTGAAGGAAAAAAAAAGAAACTTTATTTTTGACCCCCTGTGAGACTAATTGATGTTCCCTGATTGTGAAACAACCCTGATACTGATTGCCCATACAGTAGTTCTGGATGACTATCCGAAATGTAACCAAACTAGATCACCTGGCTGGTTGAAAAAAAAATAAAAATAAAATAAGATTAAAAGTAAGGTATATGTGACCCGTAATTATCATCATGGTATTGCCATAAATGGTGTTAGAATTTACTCAAATACTGAGTGGGAAAAGCTTACCTCCACTATTAGATATACATGTATCTTCACAAAAGTAACCACCAATTGATGAGCTTGACATTGGGTGATTTCAAGTTTTGGATTAGTGTTAGATTAGTGTTAGTGTTAGTAGACGTCAAGAGCCGTTAAACCGAACTCCAACACTGCGACTCGGATTAATGGCCACTATCGATTCTGTGATCAATAGCTTAACACGAGTGTTAACACAAGCGTGACGTCACATCCCTTGTTCCACGAACATGAAAACCGCGGAAATCCTGAAGAAATGTTGTAATTTCTTTAAGAAATTTAAACAATTGTACTACAAATGTAACATGTGGGAAAGGCATGTACTTCCCTCTTAATTTTATGTATTTGGCTCATTTCATTATGTCTTAGTTTTTTCACAATCTAAAATATTGTAATTTTTCTTGCCGCTTATACCGCGTGCCATCGCGCTGCCATACACATTACACGTACAGCTGCGCAACCAAGCTGAGTGAGCTGAGACAAAAATAACACTAACACTAACAACGAACTTGAAATGGTGATTTCCTTAATCCCTAGTGGCTAGTGTTAGTGAATGGGACAAACGCGTGTAAATCAATAACACCAGCAACCCAGCTCGGTTCAGCAGACAATTTTCAACATGATCTATAACACTAACTTCCGGAAGTGCATCATAATTTCGGGGTCAACTCGCTAACACGGATGATATCAAGTTTCGGATTAACGCTCGTGTTATTGTTAAGATAACACTAACACGAACACTAATCCAAAACTTGAAATCACCCATTCACTCTTTACACATGTATCATATTTCTTGTTTCAGGCTCCCTGCAGCCTCCCTGGTAGCCGTCACCACCAGTGATGTGATCCTGGTGGTATCCCCTCTCATACCTCCTGTCTGTCTTGGGATGATCCTATCAACCTGTCAAGAGAGAGGCTACCAATTCAGGGGAGTTAAACGAGTCAGGCTGAATGCACGTAGGGCTGCAGCACTTGGTGAGTAGAAGTAGTAGTATAGTAATAGCAGCAGAAGTAGTAGTAGTAGTAGTAGTAGTAGTAGTAATAGTAATATTAGTAGTAATAGTAGTAGTAATAGTAGTAGTAGTCATAGTAGTAGTATAGTAATAGCAGCAGAAGTAGTAGTAGTAGTGTCAGTGGAGTAGTAGTATACATACTAATAGTAGAAGTTGTAGTAGTAGTAGTGTCAGTGGAGTAGTAGTATACATACTAATAGTAGAAGTAGTAGTAGTAGTAGTAGTAGTAGTAGTAGTAGTAGTCGTCGTCGTAATAAAAGTAGGATTAACAGAAACAGTAGTAGTTATAGTAGAAGTAGCAGTAATAATAGTAGTAGCAGTAGTAGCAGGTCTCAATTCGGCTACAATTTACATTGTGTCTATAGAAATATTGGGGGGCTCTTTTGACATTTTTGAGGGCTCTTTTTTGCATAACAGGGACAAATCGACCCGAGACCCTGTGTATTTTGAGCGCTGAGAAGTAGTAGTAGTAGAAGTAGTAGTAGTAGTAGTAGCAGTAGTACTGGCAGCAGTAGTAGCAGTAGTAGTATTAGCAGCAGTAGTAGTAGTAGCAGCAGTAATGTAGTCTAGGTAGTAGTAGTAGTAGTAGTAGTCAAAGTAGTAGTAGTGTATAGTTTACAGAAATATGTTACAGGATGGAAGTCAGCCACCAAAATGAAGTTCAAATCAGCTTTACCCTTGTATTTATCATAAACCACCAGGGTTGCAAGGAAAACAGGTGTCTATCTTCAGTCCAATGTCCTGTTCCACACCCACCTCCCCCAAGAACTGTGAGGAAGCATTGAGGAAGCAGCTGGAGGCTGGTCTCCCCGCCTCCACCAACCCACCCCTACCCTCATCCCTCATTCACCTGCGAGCTGAAAATGCCATGTGTAACATCGGAGGTCTGGTCTATAGCCTGATGGTTCATCTGTCCCGACAAGGTTAGTAATATTAAATACCATTAGTTTAAAAATTGCCTTTTCAGGGTATTAAAGATTGTCTGCATGATTTGCATATTCCAAAGTGAATTTATCAAGCAAATAAGCTAAAATCATTCATAATGCAAAGATTCACATCAATCTTCACCTCTTACAAGTCACAAAAATACAAAAATTTTACAACATGTGCATCCCAAAGTTTGAACACTATTTTTATTTACCTTTCTGAAGCTGGATCCAATCTCAGCAAAATGGTTTGGTGTGTAAGTCAGTAATACAGCTTTGTAAATAGATGAAAACCATGATTTTGAAACTCCACTGACATAATACCAAGGCTGCCACTCGTAGGGGAAACCCCCTACTGTAGGGGATTTTAGCCAACCGTAGGTTGTAAGGGATACCTACAGGGAAAATGTTGTTCCGTAGGGGAAAAGTAGGGGGGTTTGATGATTAGTAAGGGATGTAGGTTTACTATCTCTTGGTCTAATACCACTTGGTCTAATATCCAGGTGGGATAACACCATTCGGTCTAAACCCACTTGGTCTAATTCTCTGTTGGTCTAATTACCATCAGGTCTAATATCCAGTAGGTCTAATGACCACCTGGTCTAATCATCACTTTGGCTGATAACCATTTGGTCTAATGCCATTTCGTCTAATATTTTTTCTTGCCATTTGGTTTAATACTAGTTAGTCTAATGTCAGTTTGTCTAATTCTCAGTTTGTCTAATTGCTAGTTGGTCCATATGCAGTTGGTCTAATTTCCATTTTCGTCTACTATCCATTTTGGTCTATTTGACATTTTGGTCTAACGTGCAGTTGGTCTAATTGTCAGTTCGTCCATTCTCACTTGGTCTAATTATCATTTGGTCTAAACACCATTTTGTCTAATTATCATTAGGTCTAATTTATATTTGGTTTAATGGTCAATTGGGCTACTCCCATTTCGTTTAATGATTAAAAAACACGCTATGTAAGATGACCCCCAAATCTTTAACTTTAGCACTAATTACTTTACATTTCTTCTTCTTGAACATACTTGTGATCATAAAATCCATATTGCCCTGTTTTCCCCATTTCAAGCTTGCAACTTCTCAGTTTTATAACAAGTCATGCCATGCTCGGCCGTCGGTCGTGTGACTGTAGGCCTACACTTATCCAACCGCAAACAGTGATAATCAGAGATGAAATGCATTTTCATTGCTGGAAAACTATATAAACAAAATAATTAGAAGAAACTTTGAAGTGTTCAGGAATAAGTTTCACCTGTAATTTTTGTAAAGTAAATCTGAGCACTGCTGTCATGGATCTAACCATCGCTAGCTAGTGCATTATTGCAGCCATGCAAAACCGCCGCGGCGGGAGGGTTTGATAAGATTTGCCAGGATAACCACCACGTGTGTTATAGAACTATGTCACTTGGAATACTGCAGAACGTGTCATTTGGTCTGCAAAATAACCATTACTGGACGGTGTTATCACAATTCGCTATTGTGTTCTGCAAGAAGACCATAAGCTCACGTGGTAGTCATTTTACTAAACTGTGTATGCACATAGCCCGCTCGAATTATGATAGAATCGCTTTGCTTTGCTCTCGTAATTCCTGTGAATATGATGAGGTTATACGGTTTTTAAAGCAGGGATTTATCATTCTCGGATTGACCAGCCTATAGCTGACACTGACTACAATACAATAATAATCGCTCCTCACCGTTTGGAAGGTGTTACAGCTCTATACGAGCGCATGTGATTCTTTCCAAGATTTATTATGTTTATTTTTTCGGGGGGGGGGGGTGGAAGGTATGATTCAGACTTCAGAGGAAGATACAGCCCCCTTTCCCTTCCCCTCTCCTCCCCCTCCCGTATGGAGAATGCCTGAATGTTAGCTGCTGTGTATTTATTTTTTTATTATTTTGTAGACAAAATTGAATATTAGCCCAAAATTGGACAAAGTGGATATTAGACCCAATTTGCATTAGACCAAATGGTCATTACACCATTTGATACTTGGACCAAATGATAATTAGCCTAACTGGTTATTAGACTAAGCGAAAATTAGATGAAGTGGTGATTAGACCGTGTGGTCATTAGACGAAGAGGCTGTAGCCTAAGTGAATACTAGACGAAGTGATACGTATACGAACTGAATATTGGAGAAAATGGGAATTAGACGATGTGGAAATTAGACGAAGTGGAAATTAGCCGAAGTGGAAATTAGACCAACTGCTTATTAGACAAAATGATTTTAGACTGAATGGTGATTAGACGAAATGGGTATTAGACCAGATGGAAATTAGACTAAGTGGTAAGTAGACGAACTGGGTGTAGACGAAATGGATTTAGACTTGGTGGAGTTACATTTTCGCTACATTTTCATTTCATTTTATTCAACCATAAAAAGAACAACAATTTTACAATCAATAACAATATATTTAAATGAGAACATAATATGGTTTGGAACCCCTGAAAAAGCGGAAGCTCGTTAGAATGGGGTCCCATTATACAAATTAATGAAAATTGACATCAAATCAAATGTGTGGAGTTATACAGAAAATGATATACAGTAAATTTCGTACAACAAATACAGTAAACATTAGAACACTTACACATACATACTCACACGCGCACATACACAATCCTGAGATAGATTATTACATTGGTAGCAAAGTATGATTGCTACTTAGTTTAACAATTGGGTCTGAATATAAAAGACACAAAATAATTACATACAAGTTTTCACAAGGATTCTAATAGCAATTTCTTACAAAGTTTCTTAAATCTAGTTAATGTTGAGCTGCTCTTAATATATGTAGGTAAATTATTCCATTTTTTAATGCCAATATGATATAAAGATTGCAAGGCAGATGTGGATCTTACGTTTGGATGATGAAAATGATGTTGTTGGCGGGTAAAATATGAATGTAGATTTGAATTAACTGTAAACATATTACAGTATTTTTCAGGCAGAGACTTCATCTGAACAGAATACATAAAAATCAAAGTATTTAAACTGATTAGCTCAAAAATAGGTAAAACTTCCAGTTTTTTAAATAAAGGGATACTTGGAGAATAAATATGTGATTTTGTAATTATTCGCATTGCTTTCTTTTGAAAAATATACAGTTTCATGAGATGGGATTTATATGTGTTACCCCAAATGTAATTACAATAATTAAGATGGGATAAG
>JZLH01S0144219.1:12370-23492 GCA_001188425.1 Eucidaris tribuloides | reverse complement strand
CGAAGGATTTTGGACGTGCTGCGGTCTGACTGGCAACCTGTTCTATCACAGACAATTAAGACAAGGTCATTGTGTGATTGACAGATCCTACTGCGGGAGGGGGGGGGGGGGGCAAAAGAGAGTATATTGCAATGTACTGTATTATCCTTGACAGGTACAAGTATCTTTTTAAGGCAGGATAACCCCGAGATCAGGTGACAGACAGGAAGTGAACAAACTAAACTTTTAAATCTTGACAGTTGACAAGTTTGGATTTTTGTTACAGGGGGGCAAAAAAGGGGGAAAATGGGGCAAAAAGGGGAGGGGATTTATTACCGGTACATGATTTTCGATGCACAGGCGACGACATGACATACATGTATTGTGCCTAACTGGTAACAGACACAAGCTACAGGTACATGAATATGATGAACAACCATACATGGACATCATCTTCATTTTACTAATTTTCAATCGCTTGTTATCTACCTTTAAACTCTACAGAATGGATGGCAGACAGAACAACATCATGTTACCAACAAAATAGTACCAACTACCATGTTACCAACAAAAAAGTACCAACAAAATATTAAGAACAACAGTTTGTTTTTATGTTCTTTCATTTAGGCCTTATCATAAATAAATTTAAAAATTATATCATCCCGATGATTCACAATAAGGTACACACATGAAAACAAGAAAATTTTAATGTAACTTATGTTGATGACTTTTTGAAGACTTTATCCACGCATGCAATATCAGCACTGCAAATAATAACCGGTCCCCTGTCGTTCCGCACCCCCTATCGAGCACGCAGATCAGTCTGAAAACATTTTTATCAGTAAATCATGGCCGGGCATATTTACTCAGGACAAGATAATAATTGGGACATGAGTTATTGAGAGCCTAAGCAAATATTTGTACATGATATCGTGAAAGGAAATGATTACACACTAAGTAAACAACTGATTTTTTTATTAGTACAGACTACAGACCCAGGGTGTGTGTTTAATTGTAATCAATACTGTATGTTACATTTTTTTTTTTAATGAGAAAAATGGACCATGTGGGGGAGTTAGGGAGACTTTTAAAGAAACGAATCCCTTATTTACAATTCATAAAGACAAACTATTCAAAAAAATGAATCTAATGAATCTAATTCCCACTATCAGATTCTGAAGTAAAACATGCAAGGAATATTATATCAACAGATAATAATTCATATTTCATTTATAGCAATGTTCAAAGGAACACTACAAAAATGAAGCTGAACCTACGTAGAGCCCTGTGCAAAAATAACTCTCCCTCTCAGAATTCATGTAACATTTTTTTTTTACTAGCGCCCGAGACCCAGCACTGAAACCTTAGGAAAGAAAACATAACTGTGCATGGCAGGCTTGTCCACGAAAATGTACATTATTCAATTACTGACAGCTCTTTTTGACACATTTTGCCGCAGGAATGAACAAGATAGAATTACATGCAGTCCATAATCTAGGGGCTTTATGTGCGTGTTCCATTTCTGCCTCGTATCAGAACAGGATCATTTATAAAATTATCAAATTAATCTTGTCCAACATGCACAGTGCCGTACTTCAACATGTACGCACTAGTCTTAGTCGACATTGCTAGGGGAGTGCAAAAGCCATAGGGTTTAATTTACAATTTCAATTAACTGTGGAATCATACGAAATTTGATTTACAAAGAAACGGAACAACTAAATCAATGATAATCAAATAATGTAAAAAGTCCTTTGTATATGTAGGCCCTACATGTAGTTCAAGCATTACCGTAGGGCAATGTACTATTTATCACATCTAACCTCGCAAGTAAGATAAACATCGCGTAAATGTCATGTATACTGTATCTCGACAGGTTTTGTAGTACTGCAATAAAAAATGGACTTCGAATAGCAAAATAAATATGAAAATGATAAATGTAATTGACAGGAAATGAAACACCGTGTACTTGACAGTGCTCAGAAATTTATCATCACTAGTTGTAAATTTATTCAATTTGATTGTGGACACAAGTGCACAGACACACACAAATAAATACACACACACACAAATATATACACACACACACACACACACACACACACACACACACACACACACACACCACCTCCCCACAAATATTTGAAAGTGAAACTGTGCAAAGAAATACAGTCAGCCTTGATTAACTGAAAACTGCTAATTCGGATGTCAAAATCAATTAGACGAGATGTGTCAGTGATAACAGCAAACCTGGTTGGTATGGGGTGTGTTATTACCATCACAATGCTTGATGATTGCTCCAATTAGATCGTGGAGCCTGCGTGGTATGCTAATTCAAACTGGAAAAACAATGACCTTTGACCTTTGATTCAAACAACATAATATGGGATGAGCAAGTATGGCATTGTTTGTTTGTTTGTTTGTTTGTTTATTTGCTTGTTTGTTTTTGGCAGATATCATGGGCCTCTTTTCGATCTGTGCCAGTGCAACTGAACTTGTTTCGTAAGGAAGGGATGGCATTACATGTAGGCCTATATGGTATTGACAACAAAAATTATGGGCATGCAGGTCTATGTATGTAAACAAAAAAGCCAAAAAGTTTGTTGATCAACCTTGCAAGTTATGAAAACTCACATTTTGGCAACAAATCATGTTAAAGTTCCAAGTTATTATTGGAGCTTTACATCCAGGCTGAGTTTTGTTTGTAATTTGTTTGTTTTTGTTTCAGGATTTTTAAATTTAGGGGGCTGTTTTCAAGTCTAATTACTTCTCTTTGTAGACCCTATGAAGAAAATTAAGGATTCTCTTGCGATTTTGAGGGGCTCTTTTTGAATTTTGGAAACTTAATAGCTCTGAGCCCCCATGCCACTCTACACATAGATGCTACTTCACTTTTTGTTTCACTTCAATATTTTTTTTCTCATAACTTTCTTATGGACTAGACAAGAGGCAGTGAAGGGGATTTCCATACAACACGGCATCAGTTTAACACGTAGACACCTCCTTTCGAAGCATCAGATGACATACAGGATTCAACGCAAAACAGACACACATCTGCCCAAAATGACACACAGTTTCCGACCGGCATGCTGCTGCATACAATATTTGAACTCTTAGCATTTTGCCATCCATTCTCGGGGGCGACCCCGGCATTTTTCGTGACCCTATTTCGGTAATTGAAACACCGAGTACATGCAGGCATATTGCAGCCACTAATGTGCCATGTGTCATCCAGTGACTGCACTCAAGATCCCATGTTCCCCAGCACCAAGACGTAAACATTCCATATTAATCATCGGTTAAAAAGCGGGGTCTGACTCCTGACAGCATTCTTGGGAAATGGTAACAGTCTCCGATAGATTGGTGATACTTTGCCACAACATTCTTTAGAAACTGAAAGTTGGGTCAATTTCGTGGTGCAATTTTGCATGTTGAAGAGTGACTCAATACAGGATTTCTAGGAATTTTGATACAAATGAATGTGATTTATTTCAAACATTTCGTTGTGTGCCCAGAAGATTGATGCGAACGCATGTTTTTGTTCCCGGCAGATCTGCAGAACGCAGTCTGGAGATGCCATGTTTCTGATGGTCACCAAATATTCACCCATGGAAATTAAGAAATCAAATTTTGCAAAATGAAAAATAGTGTATGCAATAACCAGCTCACAAATTTTCATTAAAATTTATATTTTCACTATACAGTTACGGTGCATTTTTTGGAGACTGCGTTCTGCTAGGAACAAAGACACATATTCCAGCATATGAGCACAGATCACGTTCTGCCGAGCGACGATTTATCAGGAAAGTAATCTTGATTTTGGGACGATCATATTAGGAATAATTCCTCTTCTCAAATCTGATTGCCAATTTCAGAAGTCAATGGACAAATATTTAGCAAAAAGTTCTACTCAGTTCGATGTAGCAAAACAGCTACACGTCACATCTACAAATTTTTATAGCTCTACCATGTCAATTGGGTATGCATTGTGAATTGTGAAGTGATTCCAGGAAAATTATTCCCTGTAATACTAATAAGTCTACATGACTACATGTAGATGTACATCTTGAGTTTTAAACATTCATGGAGAGTATAGTATATGATACATGACTTGAATGAATTTAAAGCTGAATATTCATAGAATGTCCTGCGCAATGTATGGTCATTGAAGTCTGTCTACATTATAGTGTGTTGAAGAAGCTATGATGAATATGTATCTGGTTGTCATTAACTCTTTTGTGTATGTAGTTGGTCTGATTTTTGCGTTTAAACAAACGTACAAGAATAAATCATTTATTGATTGCAATAACTACATTCTGCGGTGCTGCAAGAGCTCCAAAATCAAATGCTATTGCTGAACAATATTGGAACATTTTGGCATATACGTAACGGCTTCTACACAATGCAATGTGTCTTTGTACATAAATGCAGAACATGAACTGGGTAACTCATCATGGATTCAAACATTTTGGAGCAGGTGAAAAGGTTGGCAAATGTCCTTGTAGGATAATTGTATCCCATGTTACAGCATTTGGCACTGAACATAAAAATTCCTTGGCAAGAACAAAGCCCTGGGACAGACATGATGAAGTGTAAGTTTGCTGGGCTAGCATTCTTGAGTAAGCTAGTCTCGCATCAAGACAATGAGTGTATTCTTCCCACGATGCACTGCAGCCTTATTAAGGCAGGGTGTCTATCTAAAAAATAACGTTGTGTATATAGAAACAAATACCACCCAAGAACCTTTAGCACAGAAACTCAGTTATAGCGGAATTATAGTATCCTTGACTTTGATTTGAATTATTAGTGAGCTTTCGTTTTACCAACGGACGGACTCAAGAACGGTAATCCAATACCAAGATCGATCTGCGCATGCGCCACCCCCCGCATCGCACTGTCCGCGGTAAAATCTAGAATGGGTTTTCACGAGTTTTTCATCGGCGACGAATTGAGGACAGCAGCCAATAAGCACCCGTACAGATGATGTCAGTGCAAATCTCAACACGTGCAAAGGCTGATGACATCACGCACCGTCGCTCGTTCTCCGTTTTGCATTGCTAAACTGCCTGTGGAAGGACCACGTACGAACGGCTAGCTTGATTGCTCACTGTCCTCGTTTTCGTCCGCGGTGGTAAAACGAAAGCTCACTATTGTCTCTAAGAGACACACAAATTTATAGCACAGAACATACACTAAAAGACCATTTTTTGTCCACATTTTTCGAAGTTATAACTGATCTCCAGATTTCACAGACATGACCCTCATCAATAGCCCAAGGGCATGAGTGACATTTTGCTGCGCTGTGGGAGGGATGCAAATTTGCATTTGCCTTTAAAAGCAGATACACAATAGTACACACCTCTTCTCATCCTCAATAAAACTGTTTTTTTTTCCAAGTTTCATTGGTTGTAACTTGGATGCCATAAAAACTACAGTAGGATCCTATATGAATTTGCATTTTCCTTCAGCTGCGGTTTACAAGATATACAGGCTGGAAGCAAGACTAAGTTCGCATAAACAGATGTTTCTCCAAGTAAGCGATAAATTCTCCCTCACCCTCTGAAATACTGCTCGGAACCTCTTGGGAGACGGATCTTTTAACCTCCATAATATCTCAGCTTGGAATAACATGAAAAGTTTTGCCTATTGTACCAGGAAATAGCAGCCAAGACAAGCGCCCATAATTCTGAAATTTGGGCAAGCTCCATGGGTGAATTCTGGAGTCACCAAAGGTCACTTTCAATCAAGCACTGAACCTGGCATCCTGACCCCATTTGGTTGCCCCTAGCATCCGGTTACCATGGCGATTGAGCTCTAGGTTTGGCAGGCTGGGCTAGACAGAGCCTTATTTCGTGAAGGAATGGCAATTATGTAGACCTACCTCTTGTAAAATATGGTGCTTTATTGCACTGAAGTGCCAAATTTATCAAGTGCACACATGTGCTGGTAATACTGTATGCTGATCTCCGCAAATCCGATATTACCACATGCTAAGGAGTTTCTTTTATTTTAAGGCATAACTGAAAAGCTATAGCTACAGAATAATTCTTGATTCAGAATTCTTGTACATGGCAACAAATAAAGTAAGCAATAATTTACATCAAAGTTCTAGAAGTTTCTCAGGTTTCAATCAAAATTATTAATTTGTAGCACCAGCATTAAAACAGAATGTTAAAATCATTTTAACATCTGTTTTAATGCTGTTGCAACAAATAATCATTTTATTTTTAAATGCATATTCACGTTTGGTTCTTCGATGGTAACTTGATAAACAGTAGTCCACAGTAAGTTCAAAAGGTTCTTTCGATCCCTGTGTCTGTTTTTGATATAGAGATGCTACACCATACTTCCCCTTACTATCTTCCCAGTAAATGAGTGCAACGTTGTCTTCCTGGTATCTTAAGCTAGGCGCGTACCACACCTGGTCGTTGCTTATCTGTGATAATCACCTCACGGCATCGTGATTAAAACAAAACATGCATGAATGTGTGAGTAAGAGAGTCTAACACAGAAAACTTAAATGCACCAGCCCCAACTTCCTCCTCAACCCATTTCCTGGTTACTTTTGACCCGAGAGGAAGTTGACTTCTGTTTCAGGATGTGATGCCACAGGAAGTGCAAAGCATGTTGGGTGATGGAATCAACACATTCAGTTTTCTGCTCATCTTCAATAATTAGTTTATCTACAGGTACACTGTAGGTACAGAAGGTATTGTACCTATTAGACCTGTACAACTTCTATGCATGCATGCACACGTAATACACCTATCAATTGTAAGACGCACCCCTCGACCCCGCGGAATGGTGCGTCACTTGTCAAACGTGAGTCGGATTTTCATATACCATGATGCACCTGTGTGTCTCGACTATGACGGACCATTTTCTTAGCAATGACTGTGCCTAGGCCTATTAAAACCTACTCGTATTTGGCCGGTGTATAAACCGGCACCCGTGTATAACCGCACCCCCGACTTTCGACCGCTCGCAAAAAAAAAAAAAAATAACAGCGGGAATTTTCTTTTTGAAATGTGGGGTCGCAATATCACTAAAGTAGCGCTAATATTTGGTTCGGCGTATGATGTTGAAACATCGATGCGTCGGAGGTTCGTTTTTTACGCCGCTCGACCGTGAAATGCGCATGTATTTAGTTCGTATTGGTCAAAACGATGGGTCAGGGGGTTCGTTTTCGTTACCCGTTAGACATGAATGGCGCGAATCATTAGTTCGCGTATTTTTTTTGGTGCAAAAACGATGGTCGGGTTCGTTTCTTACCGTTAGACATGAATGCCGCGAATATTTAGTTTCGCGTATTTTGGTCAAAACGATGGCGGAGTCTTTTGGGGCCCATTAGACATGAAATGCCGCGAATGTTTAGTTCGTATTGTTGGTCCAGAAACGATGGTCCGGGGGTTCGTTTCTTAGCCACGTCAGGACATGAATCCCGCATGTATTTAGTTCCGTATTTTGCGTCAAAACGATGGTCGGGGGTTCCGTTTCTTACCCACTTAGACATGAATGCCGCGAATATTTGTATTCCGTATTTTGGTCAAAACGATGTGTCGGGGGTTCGTTTCTTGCCCGTTAGACATGAATTGCCGTGAATGTGTTAGTTCTGTAATTTTGGTCCAAAACGATGTGTCGGTGGGTTCGTTTCTTCTTACCCGCAGAACATGAATCTCCGGGCATGTATTAATTCCGTATTTTTGGTCAAACGATGGTCGGGGGTTCGTTTCTTACCCGTTAGACATGATAGCCGCGAAATAATTTAGTTCGCGTATTTTGGTCAAACGATGGCGGGGGTTCGTTCTACCCGTTAGACATGAATGCCGGCGAATTGTTTAGTTGCGCATATTTTGTCAAAACGATGGTCGGGTCGTTTCTTGCCCGTTAGACATGAATGCCGCGTAATGTTTAGGTTCTGTATTTTGGTCAAGAACGATGGTCGGGGGTCGTTTTCTTAACGCCCGTGACAATGAAGTCCCGCATGTTATTTAGTTCCTATTCGTGGTCAAAACCGATGGTCGGGTTGTTCTGCCCATTAACATTAATGCCGCGAATATTGACTTTCCGTATTTGGTCAAGAACATGGCGGGTGTTCGTTTCTTACCACGTCAGACATCAAAATGCCGATAATAACGTAAAAACGACGATCGGTTTGACCATTATAACAAGAACTAAATATTCGCGCAATCATGTTCCTACAGTAGAAAACGAACCCCGACCATCGTTGACCAAAATACGGACTTAAATGTTCGCGCATTCATTTCTAACGGGTAACAATACGGAACCCCGACTCACATCTTGTTGTGACCAAAATACGGAACTAAATATTCGTGGGTATTCATGGTCTGACGGGTAAGAAACGAACCCCCCGACCATCGTTTTGACCAAATACGGAACTAAATATCGGCGGCATTCATTCCAAAAACGGGTAAGAAACGAACCCCACCACTCTTTTTGACCAAAAATACGGAACTAAATATCGTGGATTCAATGTCTGACGGGTAAGAAAAAAAAAACTGAACGCACGACCATCGTTTGACCAAAATACGATAAATTATGTCCGCGGCAATTAATTTCCAAACGGGTAAGAAACGAACCCCGCGACCATCGTTTTGACCAACAAAACGGACCTAAATATCGCGGCATTCATGTCTAACGGGTAAGAAACGAACGCCCCGACCGATCGTTTTGACGAATTAATAGACGTTAACTAATATTCGCGGCATTCATTCTAACGAGCAAGAAACGAACCCCGACCATCGTTTTGACCAAAAATAGAAACTAAATATTCCGCTGGCATTCATTTCTAACAGGATAAGAAACGAACGGCCCGACCATCGTTTTGACCAAATACGGAACTAAATTATCGGCATTCATTTCTAACGAGCAAACGAAAACGAACCCCGACCATCGTTTTGACCAAATAATGGAACTAAATATTTCGCGGCATTCATTCTAACGGTAAGACTAATAAACAACCCACGACCATCGTTTTGACCAAAATACGGAACTATAATATTCGCGGATTCATTTCTAACGGTAAGAAACGAGACCCCGCCATTCCGTTTGACCAATATACGGAACTAAAATATTCCGGCAGGCATTCATTGTCTACGTGGCAAGAACCGCATAACGGGCGGCGATGCGCAATAAAAGAGCTAATTTTGTAAGAACGTGAACAAACAAACTACTTCGTTTTTACTACTTTTAACGGCAAGAAATATTAAGGAAGCTATCGCCATGTTAAACTACGATAATTACAGCAAATTCTGTTGGGAATTTAAACGGACATTTGCTTGTACCCGTGTATTAACCGCACCCCCTTTTTTCCGACTTTCCCGACGGAAAATAAGTGCGGTTTATACACCGGCAAATACGGTATACAAACTGACGCACCCATTCACCATGCTGTGACGGACCAAATGCTTCCATGACGGTACCCTGCATCATAATTTGTTGGTAAATGACCCACCCATGACGCACCATTCCCGGGGGTCGAGGGGTGCGTCCTACAATTGATAGGTGTATAATACATACAGGGAACGAATTAGGCCTGGATGTCATTCATTTTCATCAGATTATACATGTACTTGAAAAAGGGGAGACCATTATGAACAAAGCCAACCCAATGAAAAAATGAATTTAAACTGACAATAATTACTACAGGATTAGACAGAAACTCAACAGCCTTTTTTAAAGTAATTAAAAAACTAAAATGTTAGAATCAGAGAATTCACATCACATTGAGGCTTGAGCATACATTGGATTGGAAGGAAGCAACAAAAAGGAGGCTTGATTTTCATTGAGGGTGTTGTTCTGTACATGTACATGGAAATGTTCCTACAAGTTTGGTATCTTTTGTATTGAAAATCTACTGTCTTTTATGCTAATTTATTTTACAATGTATGCTAATTTATTGATTTACCCATACCTCCACCACACAGAAACAGAGCATACAACTATCAAGGAGTAGCACGTTTTAACTTGTTTTGTACATTCAGTTAGACATTGCCATCACATGTAAATTTGACATTGTCCCCAAGTACTGTAGTGCACATTACATAGAACATCCTTCTGTTCTACATGCACACATTAAGCTGACCTTGTTAGCGCCACCTTTGCTCATTTCTAGCCAGGGTACGAGAAGCCAAGCAAGCCAGGAGCAAGACACAACTTCCTGCTCTCGATGGCGGAACCTCAAAATCAAAACAATGGGGGCGGAGCACAGGGATAAACTTGACAGTCAAGAGCGACGTACCGTTCCCAACATGAATATGAACAATATAACAAGACTTAATTCTATATCTTAGTTATTTTCTTGTGTAAAGTTTCATAATATGAAGCCTTGCAACTAGTATGACAAGGTGCCAAGCTACATTGTACAAGCACAACTTTCTTTGTTTTTAATTTTTTTCCTTCCTTCCTTTCCTCCTAAAGATTGTCAGTTTACATTTTGTAAAGGTCTGGGGGTACAGACATCCTAGCAATTGAATCAGTGAATTCACAAGGGCACGAGTCCACATTGCAGACTATTTGGGCCCTTTGTGAATTTACTGATTCAATTGCTAAACAATAAAAGTTTCAACAATGCACAAGAAACTGTGTTTACCAAGCAGGTTGGTGTAGAATTATGCAAACTGTTGTGTACTTGCAGTTGTATTTGTATAATTTGTATTGTTGCTGTTGCTCCGGCTGTTGTTGTTATTGCTACTGTTGTCATTGCTGCTGCTGATGTTGTTGATATTGTTGTTGCTGTTGTTGTTGAGCTGTTGCTGTCGTTGTTGTTATTGCCCTTGTTGTTGTTGCTGTTTTTGCTGTTGCCCTTGTTGTCGCTGCTGTTTTTGCTGTTGCTGCTGTTAGTTTTTGTTGCTGTACTTGTTGCTGTTGTAGTTGTTGTTGCTTTATTGCTGTTGCTGTTGTAGTTGTTGCTGTTTTGTTATTGCTGTTGTTGTTGTTGTTGCTGCTTTTGCTATTGTTGTTGCAGTTGTTACAGATGTTGTTGCTGTATTTGTTGCTGTTGTTGTTGTTGTATACTTGTTCCTGATGTTGATGTTGTAGTTGTTGCTTCTGTTAATGTTGTTGTTACAGTTGTGTTGTTGCTGCTGTTGTTGCTGTTGTTGTTGCTGTACACTTGTTGCTG
>JZLH01S0144219.1:5000-12320 GCA_001188425.1 Eucidaris tribuloides | reverse complement strand
GGAGCACAGGGATAAACTTGACAGTCAAGACTCAAGAGCGACGTACCGTTCCCAACATGAATATGAACAATATAACAAGACTTAATTCTATATCTTCTATTATCTAGTTTTTCTTGTGTACAGTTCCATAATATAAAGCCTTGCAACTAGTATGACAAGGTGCCAAGCTACATTGTACATGTGCAACTTTCTTTGTTTTTGTTTTTTTTCCTTCCTTCCTTTCCTCCTAAAGATTGCCAGTTTACATTTTGTAAAGGTCTGGGGGTACAGACATCCTAGCAATTGAATCAGTGAATTCACAAGGGCACGAGTCCACATTGCAGACTATTTGGGCCCTTTGTGAATTTATTGATTCAATTGCTAAACAATAAAAGTTTCAACAATGCACAAGAAACTGTGTTTATCAAGCAGGTTGGTGTAGAATTATGCAAACTGTTGTGTACTTGCAGTTGTATTTGTATAATTTGTATTGTTGCTGTTGCTCCGGCTGTTGTTGTTGTTGCTATTGTTGTCATTGCTGCTGTTCTTGTTGATATTGTTGTTGAGCTGTTGCTGTCATTGTTGTTGTTGTTGCTGTTGTTGGCATTGTTGTTGTTGCTGTTTTTGCTGTTGTTGCTGCTTTTAGTTTTTGTTGCTGTACTTGTTGCTGTTGTAGTTGTTGTTGCTTTGTTATTGTTGTTTTTGTAGTTGTTGCTGTTTTATTGTTATTGCTGTTGTTGTTGCTGCTGTTACAGATCTTGTTGCTGTATTTGCTGTTGTTGTTGTTGTATACTTGTTCCTGTTGTTGCTGTTATAGTTATTGCTTCTGTTGATGTTGTTGTTACAGTTGTGTTGTTGTTGCTGTACACTTGTTGCGGTTGTGTTGTTGCTGCTGTTGTTGCTGTTGTTGTTGCTGTACACTTGTTGCTGTACTTGTAGATGTTGCTGTTGTTTTCATCGCCATGACTGTCATTGTTATTACACACTCGTCATATTAGAGTGCCCCACATGTATCACTATCAGTGCAGGAGCCAGGAAAGTCACCCTACAGCCTTGTTGCTACCACTATACAGGAATTAGCAATAGGCTGTGCCCTTATTCTTTTGACACATTACTGTGGCTTCCTTTACAGTGTACAACAAGCAAACAGGTTTCAGTATCCACAAGGGACCTACAGCTTTCTTCCAGGGACCTTGCAGGCTTTTTTGCAGCTTCATTCCAGGGACCAGAAAACAAGCTTTATATCCGAGACAAAAACATTGTAGAGAGCTGCGATTCGAACCACCAATTTCAACGAAAACCAAACATGTTATCCACTACACCTCCCATAGACATGTCCCTGTAGCATCTATGTATAGCAAATAGCCAAGAGCTATTGTCAGATATTCCAATAAAAGCTTCTTTTTCAAATTAATCATACTTCACAGCATAAACTCAAATCACCATCATGTTTACAGTTACCCTAAAATTATAAATTCATAAAAGCAAAAAAAACATATTCAAAATTCAATTGTTCACTATTTGTGCCAACATATTGAACGTAACTTGTTTGTGATTGATAATTGATATGTATGGACACAACAGGCACTAATGAACAGACAAAGACCGTGCGTGATAAGTGATGTTCAATATGTAATAAAAAAGTAATGAACACTAATTATGTGTGGCATACACAAATGGAACTAAAATACGAAGTTAACGAGATCTGAAAGAACTAAAATAGGCCTAGCCTTGAAGACTGAATTTGTGCAAGCAAATTCTGATTAAATTCATGCTCTGCCTGTGTCTGCCATCATGATCAAACTACAGCATACAACTGAGCATTCTCAATTCATTTGCTACGGAGCATGCAACCTTGAGTCCAAATATCAAATCAGAAAATAAATCATATATTGCTTTTTCCACCACAGAACGTTGATGTAGTACAGATTTATTCGGGATCAACATAATGCCTGCAGTGCAATATTTGTGAAATATCAAGAAATGCTTTTAACTAGGCTTTACATTGCTTTCGAGTATTGTATTAACTTATGGCTATTTATAATAGTGCACACATATCACTTGTTCTTTTCTATGTTTCAGTGAGATTTTCTTTCAGACCTACTCATGTTATGCTGTACAGTATTTCATTTTCTTTTTTTATTTAAAATGTCCTATTTCTCAAATGTTATTCTGCATACAGTACACGTACTTTGAACATTCAAGGGTTTTAAGTTGGCTGTATTAAGTGCTAAATGCGCATTGGCCCATCTCAGTGCTTAATGTTACACATTGAACATGTAAAAAGCCTCATTTACGCACATTATAAGTTGTCTCTTGTGAGAACATGTGTGAATAATATATGTCCCTTGTGCTTAGAGTGACTACAGTTTTACATCATGTGGTCGCTTCGAAATGTACGTATAGAGCAAGCCACATATTTGATAAATGTCCCTAGCAGGTCTCTCTAAACTTAAAGCACACCCACAACAAACTGAGCTATTTCACATGAACATTGTGGAAATCCTCCTCCTCCACCATCTATTAGAATTGTTTGTAAAAAAAGGGGGGGCTCTATTATCTCACGAGAATACACATTGTACTGTGGTTTGATTTTCCTTTCCTGCGCCATTGTAGAATTGGCAGCACCCAGGGAAAAAAATAAATGGGGGCGTGGAGTGATTTCGCCCCAGAAATTGCAAAAGAGCCCCCGAAATTTGAAAAACACCCTCGTACATTGCCATAGGATTCAATAAAAAACAGTTTCTGGAATGCACTGATACAAGAAAAGTAGCCCCCAAAATGAAAATTTAAATACTTTCCCTGCCAGCAGAACTTTATTTTAGGCTTTGAACTCAAACATCATGTCAAAGTTTGTCCATGTAATGTAAAATTATTGCTGATTTGATAAAGCATTCAGATTATGAACATGGGGAAGAAGTTTAGAACATATATATTATGTTGTGTTTTATGTCAGAAGACATATTATCAGGTATGTGTTATTTCTGCAACTAAATCATGATTATAAGCCATCTTTAAAGATAGTGGAGTATACACATTGAAAACCTCATGAAAGCCAATCCCAGTTACAGTTACAAACAATTTGTATTTATACTAGTTGACCATGGTCAGCTGCAAAATGTTCTTCAAAGGTTTTCAGAAAGTTTAGTGTGATGTTCGCACATCCCAACGTAGTCTGCAAGCAAAGAATCTATTTTGACACTTAGACAACATTCCACACTGACTTGAACGAAGACTAATTTGGTCCACTTCTGCTTGTGTCCAGAGGGACTATAACACGGGGCCTATGGAAGTAACTAGTCTACAGCACAGGCTGTTTAGACCCTGATTTGCATACGACCGGCAAGGGTTTGTGCCTGCACCGCAGCCCTGCTAGCTAGACCTGGCCACCAATCAACTTCTGGCACCCATGATTCAATGCGTAACTCACGCCTCTAATCATCGCCCAATGAATTCATAATTAGCCAGCCTCTGGCTCTACTGACCACTGACCTGGTCAAACGACTGACCACTGAATAACTTCCATCAATCGTAAAAAGGAAGACCACATTTCAGTGGTCATTTCAACAACAACAACAAAACAACCCCATTGAACCCATACAACAAGCATGCTGTGGGCATAGCTGTGGGTGTATGGCTAGGGCATGCCTCAGCGAGCATTCTTCAAGCACCCCTCTCTGAATAGACCCTTTTCTTCGAGCTATTGAATGGGAGTATACATTTTTAGCTTTTGTCCCAACTTGCAACGGTATTCACTCTCTTAAAATTGGCCAGCCTAACCCACCTCAAGCCAACCAACGCCCTTCTGCAGGGTTTCTGTTGGGAGCAGTTGGTATTCACGGCTCTCTGAATGCCTCCGATAACAATAGGGGCCACTGCGCATCAATAGAAGGATCCCAAAGTCTTGATGAGGTGCAGTCAGGAAGAAAACATGTTTAGTCCCAAAAAGCCCTTGAGGTTTAATGCGGTGGAAACTCTATTTGCAAGTATGTACTGTATCGCTACTAGTGACTACTATCTTGCTAGTGCATACAGATTCAACTATCTTATAATTTATAAACTAGGTGAAATTATATTTATTTCATGAATGTTCTTCAGAGTGTGTCAGTTGATGGGTTAAAAGTAGACAAATATCATCAGAACAGACACACAAAAACATATCTAGGTCTACTGCATAAACTACATATGAGGGATTTGACAGTATATTGACTCTTATATTTACAACTCCCAACCAATACTGCTGATACTGTTGAATTTGACCCAAATTTTAAGACTACTGTAAGTCATGTCTCTCACAAGTATACTCAGATCAGATTGGGGCCTACTGCAGTAAAATCAAACCATGCTCAATGACATAAACTTTTGATATCTTAGCATTATTTCTGCACAACTATGCTACTATGCTTTCTATGATTCATTCTCATTTGCTTCATGAAATTTACATGCATGATGTATGTCATGTACGAAATTCAAATTCCTCTGATGAAACCTGCACCTATCGTTGATAGGATCGGTTCCGGAGATTTACTGATGAACCCTTACTACCACGGTACCACGCTAATCTTCCTTTCAACTCCACGGCCCTAATAAATCCAAGCGATCCTTATTTCTATTGACATGTAGATCACAGAAAAGCGTCAGCAATTTCTGAAGAAATGCGTTCCATGTGAGGAGATTAGCTTTTAATGGTGCATTTAGCTGTAAAATTTATCTCGGTGGGCAGATTTCAATAGTGATTTCCAAAAATGATTTAATATGATATGCATACTTAACCTTGTAGTGGATTTTTTTTTTCAGATTAAATTTGTAAAGTTATTCAAGGAAACATTGTTTTGTTGTTGAAAACATGGAAACTTACAATCTGCTCGCACAATGGCGATTTAGATGACAAAGTGGAATGACCTGCATTCATCAGTTCTAAGCATATGTCTGAAAATACTGTAGGTGTTTACCGGGTAATCGACTGGTTTTTGAGGTGGATTAATCATTTCGAAAAAGAACCAAAATACAACAGCACTAATATTAATCATAACCAAAAGCACATTTCCGATGTATAGGGCAGTCCGCTACAAGAATCTTGATTCTTTACCAAGAACCGATTTGCCTAAGCTCTTGACGGTACACTCCAACCCAACAAGTATGAGACTTTATCAAATTAATATCTCAATCAATCTGGTTATGTCAATATAGTGACAACCCGAACAAGAATGCAGGTATTCCGCAAACAGCCAGGCCTTGATAGGACCATGTGCTGAGCCCTAAAGTGTTGTTCATAATGTGTACATTATAAACCTAGAACTCACTACAGACTGCAGATTTAACTGGATATGCTGCAGTGTAGTTTTATCTCGGCATTGAGGGGAAATAATAAAAATAAAAAGTTGGAAAATTTTTAGCTGGTTGTATTCAATTTCAATATAACTTGATACTATATCATGCCAAATAATTAATAAAAATAGCTAGATTTAAGTAAACAATAAACTTACTGGTATGATATCATGCTCAGTGCTCAGAACCGATTAAGTACCAAGCCGGTCCAATCGGACACTTCAATGCAGAATTAGACTTGTCTGACAAATTATAGGGAACTAGGGTTTTTGATAGTCATGAAAAATATGATAAATCCTTAATCAAACATTTATCAGTGTGGTTTACAATAACCAAAGACAGTTGTACAAACAAGATCTGTCAAGGAGGCTGGCTAATTTGAGGCTTATCACTTTCATGCTGTGCTAGTCCAAGGTGTTCATGATATCTAGACAAAGGGGTCACTGGCCTTGGTTTAATTGAACCATAGATTTTTTTGGGGGGGGAGGGGGAGGTAAAAGGAAACTCTTGTCCTAATTTGGACAGGAATCTGTCATTTGTGAATTTTAAAATGAATGTCTGATGTCATTCCATCTCATCAAAACTTTGGATATGAATTGGTTAATTTTGTTCATGGGTTTGTTTTTTTAGGGTTTGCTTTAATACTGATTTATTATGGCCATTGGCCAGTATTTATTATTTATTAAATTTATTTTTTCTTATTTATTTATTTATTTACTTACTTAGGCCTACTTATTTATTTATTTATTCATGAATAAATCATTTTTTTAAAGGGCTGAAACAGGATTTTGTGATCAGAGAGAAGTGAGTGACCTCTGTAAATGTAGGCCCTATACTATAAAAGTCCCAGTCATAGAGATTCTATGACACGTATGTGTAAACAATTATGGTCATTTCAATGAGTGTGCATTGTCAGTGGCAGTGATGACTGTCTGGATAAACTGATCTCAGTACATCTAGACGTACAACTTACAAATCTAATTGATTTTCTGTACATATTAATTCAAAGTTTTGAATTTTGATGCTTAGTATAGTGTCAAGGTCTTTGTTTTTGACAGAAGGAAATGACTGAAAAAAAGAAGTTTCACTATCAGTTTTAGATATAACTTCAACAAAATTATCTGGAGTAATATGCAAAGCCACAGCACAATGAGCACATAACATAATACACACAATGAAAAACATAATCAAGGTTTTGAACTCAGATTTTTATTTCACAACACATACTACATGACATAACAAATTGATTTTTTTTAACTGATCTTGTGGTATTTAAATATTCAAATTTATTCTCCCAATAAAGATTTGCAAATCACACAGCTTACAAGACATATAAATTTACAAAAGGAAAAACACAGGGAAAAGGGTGAAATAACTTAAATTAAAATAATCAACTCATCAATTTGGTCCCTCTCCTAGTCCAATAAAGAATTAATATTGATTTCATTTTAAAAAGAAAAATTAATTAATCTAGAATACAGTGCATGTCAAGACTTGTCACAATTTCTGTGTAAGAGTTTTCTAGGTACACAGTATAGAACCACTGGCATTGACAAAGCTAGGCCACAAGCGTGAATCATTCACAACCCAAAACTCAGAATAGTTTCCTGCCTGTACGTACAAACAATACACAGCTTCACCACCACACACACGAGCACTACCCCAGCACGACCGTCCCCGCGCCAAGCCAAGGCCCATGCATGCAATCACTGCGGGGGAATATGACATGCGCATTCCAAAGTCGAAGTGTGGAATGTTGACTTACAAATCGTTCGAAAGAACAAGTCAAACAAAATTCTTTGAAAGGAGCTTAACAGATAAGAGGAAGGGGTTAATGTTCGGTCACTTATGTTGCGTACAGCGCTCACATGAAGTCCTCAATAAATTCAAAACAAAGTTTAGAATTTAAGCGGGTGAATTACCCTCACATTGACAAGTTAGCGTTCGCGTCCAACACAACACTCATTTGCAATGCACACGCAATTCACTACGGCTCCGCATTCCAATACATGC
>JZLH01S0144211.1:35783-45872 GCA_001188425.1 Eucidaris tribuloides | reverse complement strand
ACACACACACACACACACACACACACACACACACACACACACGTACGCACGCACGCACGCACACATACACACACGCACGCACGCACGCACGCACACACGCACACACACACACACACACACACACAGAAATAAAAATTCAAAAATGTTAGGCAAGATTTTGAAGGGATTAACATTGTGCAAACATGGGTTCAGACAATTGCGGCAGTGGCGTCTGTTTTATTTGGCCAGACTCTTCATATTCTCCTTTACACATGTATTTCATTAGTGTGCATGTCATTGAGTCTCCTACCCATACGCATACGCAGGGGGGTGTTTGGAGTGCCGTGCAATTTTATTTTTGAAAAATTTTCATCGCAACCCCCCCCTCCCCCCTCCCACCACTGAACAACTTTTGGGTGGCTGACATGACCGGAATAAATTTTGGACCTGGGATTTGCAAACGTAAAAACTTTTCGTGAGTACGTCCCCCCCCCCCTCCCCCCCACCGCTGAGCGAAGTTTTGGACGGCTGGCGCGTGACTGGAAAAAAAAATGGACCTGGAATAACAAAAATTCATTGCATTCTTGATGTGAACACCCAAATTATGATTCATCAATAGAGCACGCTAAGTTCATTCATATTGCAAGGATGCGAAAAACACTCCTCAACTCTCACAAGTCTTGTAATAGGGGCGCCCGCCCCTATTTTTTTTTTCAAAGTAATAAAAATTACGTGGACTTAAGTGTTTTTCGGCTGCTTATTTGACTGGCGATTGGTCGTAATTTTCTTTTGCCCCAACGAAATGTGCGCGCCACACCCCTCCCCCACTAAACGAACCTGTCGACTGTTTTATTTGGCGTGAAACAATTTTTTTGGCGCGCGAAATTTTCGCCCCTAAGATTTTAACCTGGTGCCACCTTGCCTTGTAGGCAGGAAAGGTCAGTCTTTCCTGAGGGATTGATTCTACTTGAAAGTGAGGAAAAGTAGCACGATTTTTATTTAAAAAATTTTGAAGTTAAAGGGCCAAGGCAGTCAGCTTTAAATAAAAGCTGAACAATCAGAGAAACATATCAATGAACGTTTGGCGAAATCCACAAAGAATAGCGAAGTTATGAACTTTCAAAGTTTTAGTTTTGTGACGTCACAAACAAGCAGCTCCCCACATGACATGTAATATTAATTCAATAAATTGTAACTTTTTATTGGTTCATGGGAATTGAATATTTTTCTTAGCATGTATGAAATAATGTTTCTAATTTATATTGAATGCTCAGGTAACATCATTTTCAATTTTCTGAGAAAATGGCACTTTATGGAATTTATAGTACATGACAATGGGGTAGCTGCTCGCATGTGACGTCACAAATTTAAAACTTTGAAAGTTCATAACTCCGCTATTTGGTAGATTTTCGCCAAACTTTCATTAATATGTTTCTCTCATTGTTCTTTTTTTTTATTATAATCAACTTGACGTCAGGGTGGACCTTCTCGTGAAAGGTGAAAACTATCTTTTTTTTTGCCATTTTGTTGTTAGGTAGACCTATATCATCTATTAAAGGCACTGTATAACAGTGTGTCCAGTTTAAAAAATCTGAGCTGCATGATTCCCCATACTACCATGTGTCTCCGACATGGTCTAAAAATGAAGCCCTGAAAAAATTGTAGTTTAAAACGATCTGTAAGTGCCTTAAAAAAGTAAAAATCATTGAGAGACCATTCCAGCTTTCCCCCATAGACTGATGTGTTGCAGAATTTCCTATCGCCCGATAGGAAATTAATGTGCCAATTTGTATCTGCACATATTGTACTAATGACAGCATAACTGTCCAAACTTTTGTGTTGTAAGGTGTTTATTTGTCCATTCAAACACTGTCAGATATGTCAGATAGCAAAGTTCAACAATTTTTTGAACGTGTCTTCCACAGTGTTATAGTGTCTTTAATACCATGATAAAAATCATATGCCCTGAAACGTTTCCATTTTTTTTAGAAACTGATGAAACAGAAAAAAGTCTGAACATATATTTTCTCTGAAAATTTAGAAATCACAAATTTAGGTTTGATGTTGTTTCCTAACGTCCGTCATGAAAATGCCATAGTTTGTGAAAGATATGAAAATTGTCTGATCAACCAAAACTATATATGGGCTTTAAAACTTAACAACATTTAGAAAAGTCTTTACCTGCCATATAGATGTGGTTAGTGTATCGCGAAATAAAAACTAAATGATTGCTGATCTTATTTTACTACGTTAGAAACCTATACCTGTGTTACTTTGATGTTCATAAGAACACAAACTTCGGGTGTGGTGGAATCGCCATTGGACATCCGTCTGAGAGATTAAAACAATTAAGATAAAAGAGATTTGAAACCAGAACAGTTTGAATATTAAATTTCGGAAAGCGAACATGTTCATATCTCCTGACGACTCCACATTTGTTGTTTCTTTGTCTGGAAATAAATCATTCTTTGTAGTCAGGCAGAGAAAGAAGAAGGTTGCGGCATCAGTCACATCATTCACGTTATAAACGAGTAACCGAATGAGTAATTCGGCAGTTTCTAAATAAATTTCTGCTGAAACATTTCCTCATTCTTAAGGCAGAATTGAACAATGTGGATGTTCAATTTAAAGGAAAATTGTCAAATTGTAATATTTGAGCTATATAATAGTTGCTTAAACGAACAAATAAACACCATTGAATACAAACTTTAAAAAGTCACGCTGCCACTGGCAAGATTATACATCACACGTGAATCACGCATCAGGTCAACTGTATTGTAACACCGTCTGTGGGTGAAATGCATGGACATGACAAAACTGGATACTCATATTTTTTACTCTTTTTAAGCTCTAAATGATGGTTTTGAAGTCCATTTTGTCCAGATCTAATTCTTCATGTTAAGTCCTTATTAGAGACACTAATAGCATGGGAGATAATGCTGCTCAGCATTTTAAATACTGGACAGTGTTAACCAATGCATTTGAAGTTGCATCCCAGACTGTCGTACAAAGCAAAAAGTCGGTGTTTAACACGGGACAACACCATGAATTTTACACCAGTGTTGAAATTGAGGTTTTATTGTTATTTTAGCACTTTGGGATTATTGTTACAATCGATGGTGTTAGTTTCAACTCCTGAGTGTTATTCACCCGAAGGTGTGATCCTCTTTTAACACCAGGGGTGTTAATTTTAAATGATAAACATTCAGTGTAATTTTTTTTGAGAAAAATACAAGTAGTCAACAAAATTATCATATCCAAACGATCAGTCTTGTGCAATCAAACAAACATACCGGGAGATGTAGATACACGAAGTGCCAAGGAACTGCGTTGGGTATATTCTAAGTTTACTTTTAGACTGTTCCTTTTTATTCCACCCTGCGTAATGTCGGGCGTTAATGTAACTATCGGGAAACTTAGTCTTTAGCCAGTTAGCTAGGAGCCTGTTCACCGTTCAGTTCGCTTCGTTCTCCTATGAGATTGAGGTAGGGGACCCTGAGATTGTAAAACACAACTTGAAGGAACAGTCTCTGAATTTAGACTACAATGATTGCCGCATTTGGACTCCACCTGGACCTTGAACCCTGGGGAGGAGGGGCGGATCCACGGAACTAATCGTGGGTCGATAGTCTAGATGCATGTCGTATTGTGTGTTTTAGTGAGTAAATTTACGTTTGTTAAAACCCTTAAGCCTCGCAGTACCATTTCAACAAAATTGATATAGATTTGATGTGATATTTTGATGACGGTACTGTAAGGGTTAACCATTTGTTTGTTGATTGAACTGTTACAGATGTGCAATACCGTGTTTTACGTCATGGGGGGGGGGGTCTGGAATACTAGACTAGTTAGACTATACATCTTGTGGTACCGACGGCCGGTGACAGAGCGGGGTTGTATTGATCGCATACTGTGCGGCGAAGGAAACAGTGTGACGCGTTTTCTCGCTCTCGTGAAAAGCTGGGCTTGAATACAGGCCTGACCGGTTTGAAGTGTTTTTTTTTCCGAATCTGAACTTCAGCTCAGTATATTTCGGAACGGATTGTCGTGTATTCACATCTGTCATTTCGAATTATTAGGATTTGCAGATCGATTTCGGCGACAATCTTCAGTCATGAAGTCCATGCTGATTTTGGTTGTGGCGCTGACGGCCATGGCGATATGTGTAGTCAACGCACAAGGTAAGTCATAGGCATGTATACTTATCCTATTATTCTGACACAAGTGGATTAATTGTGTTTTTATCCTTTTTGTATTCAGTGCATACCTAAAATAATGTAAATTTAAAGGTATAAAATAATGTGTCTTTGTTGATAATGTTATGGCATTAGGCATATTTACAACATCTCTGTACCCTAAATTCCAAATATTTACACTCCCTCTTTTTTAGGACGGTGCTTTCGAGGTTTGACCGTAATTCATTGCAATGCAATCTTCGATATAACATTAGTGGATTATTCTGCTATTAAGCCGGTAGTTCTTAATAGATTCTCTAAGCACTTCGTAAATAATTTGTGGCTTCTTGTTTGTTTTTACATCCCATGGTCACTGTTTGTACCATTGTGCTAAATTGTTCAACAATGCTTCACCTTTTACCTGGATAAAACGATAAAACGATCATAAACGCTTCGCCGTGATGGGAAAATGGCAAATGCAGTGCTCTTTATAAGTTCTTGATCACGGTTTTATGATATTTACCGTTTCAAAGTACACTCCTAAGTCAACATGCCGCCGTCTTGAATTTTACTCAGGAAGACAAAAGATATCCGTGAATATGTCTTCAAATAAAAACCTCCCATCTTGTCAATATTTGTCAAAAGATCAAAGAACATACATGTTTATGACATGATTTTGTAACGTGCCAAAGCTCCATATTTCGTCTTAGATAATCATAATCGTCTGATGTGAAGGGAGTAGGGCCGTGTTTTCCCGCCTTTGCAAGTCATTTCGCACGCCCGATATCGGCTTATATTAAAACAACAAATGAATTAAATGTTGCTATCATTAAGACATTTAAATGATTCATGCTGTTTTTTGTATAAATACAATATATTTTGTAGTTGTATGTTTTACAAACATTTCGTATTCGTGGGGATTGGATGTCTACCGATGGCAGTGATAAATTTGCTTTATTATCACTGTTAACTTGTTAACGGAAATGAATTACATACACAATATTTGTGGTACATTAATTATGAATTATGATTATGAACAATTGCATTCTATAAGGGAAGTGTACCATTTTCCTTCTCAAATACACGTGTTTTTTAAAATCCGTTTGTTTTGCAAGCGGTGTAGGCCTATTTCATTCAGTATCACAATCCCTATTGGAAGGATTTCTTATATTCCGTGTGAAGGAAATTAATGAAAAGTGGGGAATTTACTACATAGGCTACAGATCAGAGTAAGAAAAATAGGTTTAACTTTGCACCTTTGGAAATGTCACACTGGGAGCACCTTTACGGGTGCACCTTTGAAGGTGCAACTTGCACCTTTAAGGTCTGAAAGATGCAAAGTAAATGTAAAGGAGCTCTCAGTGCAGTGTGACATTGGTCTACACCTTTAAAGGTACAAAGTTGAACCCATTTAGTGTGAATATACATATTATTTTATTGTCCATGATAATACTATAACGTATTTGAAAAAAAAATATTTCGTGTTGTGCTGTGTTTATTATTCACTTCAGTTATCAATGAAAATACAACTAGAAAACGAAAACATCATTGGAAGAACATTCAATCTTCACATACAAAATGTCATATAACATTACCATTAATGATTCAATGAAATGAAAGGAACATGGACATGAAAGGGAACGAAAAACTTCTACAGAACCATGTTTTTGACCACGTTCGCGCCTTTCACCAAAATTAGCATCCGACGCTAAAACTCTGTTTTCTTGGTCGCAGAAATTAAAAACCGCATCCCGGGACCGCATCCAGGTCCCTCCACAATAAATAAGCAGGACTTATTGTTCCGTCTGTTTTCCAAGAGCCTTGAATGGGTTTCTAATCAAATTTGATTTCTTCTCTGTCGAAGGAGATGTCAACATAATGACGACGTTTGTATAACGGTAGATTTGACGGCTGGAGCATAATAGCTTGCCCCGAGCCGAGCAATGTTCATGATGTTGGCCCCCCTAAAGCGGTGACCTGGTCGCCCTTTTATGTTTGTTCTACCGAGGAAAACAGGTCCCGACTGCTTTGAATATAGGAATAAGAAATAGAAGTTGAATGTTTTGTCGCGAACAATTATGATTTTTCGCAGGTGGGAGACTTCCAGATGCCGTATAAATTTGTGCATCGAAAGTGACGGCCTTACAAGAATAGTTTTAGAGTGAATACTGTCGTTTACGCAGTTCCCTCCAACAAAGTATCACGAATCTTTCACTCATATCCATCCATGTCAATTATGTTGCTGTTTCTGTTGGTTTATTAATTTGTATTTATGTTGAATCTTATTCATGTGTTATGGAAAGGAAATATAATTAAATCAATATCAAATCAAATCAATTCGTGTAATATGCGGTCATTGACCTTCAACACTTTGTACATATATTCACAAAACTGTATCACTGTCTTATCTTTAATTTTAGACAGAAACAGTGCGCTTAAAAACGCTTAAAACACCCATGTTAAGTGCCAAATAAATGTTTTGGATGATGATATTGCTGATGATGATGTTTATTATTATTATTATTATTATTATTATTATTATTATTATTATTATTATTATTATTATTATTATTATTATTATTATTATTATTATTATTATTATTATTATTATCATCATCTAAAAAGTTCTTTAGAAAAGTTGCAACATATGCAAAACGGCAAACAGATGACTCTTGAAGCTAATCATCACGGGCTAATCAACATATAACTTACATGGAATGTGAAAATATTTACATGTGATTATGCAACTTTAAACTTGCAAACTTCTTTATGTATTCATGATAACAAAGTTACGTGTAAGCAGTTGGTGCCTTGTAGCACACGTTTGTAATAAATAACGACGTAACGCAAATTACTTAAACTGAAAAGAAAATGTAGTTGTAGAATATCTCTTTCATAATTTTGCTCTCTTTAAAATAACAACTGTTTAAAGATTGAGAAGACTTGAATAATCCTATCGTGGAATAATTTACCACATGCAATTCGTTTATAACCGTCATTGATAATATTTTACTAATGGCTACCACGAGATTGGTATATGAGAGGCATACTGAGATACATTTCCATCTCCCCATGGGGTAGGGGTATGTTGGAGGCAGGATTTCTAACTTAAACCTTAACCATGCACTAGAAGTCGACAGTGCGAATGACCTTCATATACACATTTTACGAATACCAATCTGTTTTATTTATATAGTTCAATGCCACCACAACACCGCAGAATAGGCCTATAGTATTCACACTGTAACAATAAAAACTGTGATAATTCGTTAACTGGAAATTGAAATTGAAATTGAAATTATTAATGCTAACGCGGGAACAGGGATAAGTAACCTTAAAGTCACAAGCTAACGATGACCACTGTTTAAAAATGTGAGTTACATAATCTTCCATGCTCTGAATGTTTTTGATAAGGTCGAAAATGAAGCCCTGAAAAACTTGTATTTCAAAATGATTATTTAGTGCTTTAAAAAAGTGAAAATCTACGTGTACTTAGGTTGACCGGATTCACTATGCCCATTTCCTCCCATAAACTTGCTGTGTGAAGATCTGGGCTATTTTATACTCCACCGCAATGGAAATTGTCCATTCATGCATATCTGCCAGTGGCAGCATAACTTTCCAAACTTTTATATTATAGGGTGTTTATTTGTCCATTTAAACACTACTACATAATAGCCCAGATATCAGAGTGCGACTTTCTTTGTAAATGGAAGGTCCACAATGTTATTAGCCTATATCTTTAAATAAATTGCGCACACATTTCAATATTGATTGTGCATGCATGCCGTTGCAGCATAAATATTGCTTTATTCGCCACAAACATACCAATTTGATTTTCTGTTGCTGTCGTACAGTATGTGTTTTCCGTGGATCACAGAGGCGGATTTAGAAGGTAGGGGCCACATGCAGCACCATTATCCCAGCAGTATATTCTTAAATTTAAGCAGAAATCATGTACGACTCACTTCCCGCAAACGGCTCCCTTGTGGCTCGTGGACTTTTTTTGTTCATGGTTTTGGGTTGTATTGGTTTTGCTCGTCATATTTTTTTTTCCACATGTGGTGCCCCCTTCCCCCAACTGCAATGATTTCTTTTCCCACATAAAAATGTTCAGGGTACAAGTTACCCCCCCCCTCCCGATCCGTTCCTGAATCAGGCTCACATTTGCTTAAAGGCACGGTTAACATAGTTGACGCCTCATTTAAAAATTATCAAACTTTCATATATGATCTATATTACCGTAATTGAATAGACAAATAAACAATATAAACAAAATAGAAACACATTAGACAGTTATGGGTATGACTAGCAAAATATGTTAAGATAAATGCGGCACATGAATTAATGTTCTGGGAACAAAAATTCTAGCACGGCAAATCCATGGGAGAAAACTGCAATGGGCGCTCTGCCGCTCAACAATTTTTACTTTTTACTAGCATTTTATGATTGTTTTGAACTGCTTTTTTTCATGACGTCATTCCGAGACCTTATCAGAAACACTAGTAACATAGATGGTCATGTATAGCTCAGATTTTTGTTTTAAAGAAACTCTGTTACATGGTGCCTTTAAAGCATTGCATAGCATCGTGGTGGAAGTCCCATTTAAAACATTGCCAAACTTTGCCATCTGACATATCTGACATGTATATAGTGTTCGAATGGACAAATAAACACCCCATAGAATACAAAACTTCTGACAGTTATGTTGTCACTCGCAAAATATGTACAGATAAAAATTGGCACATGAACTATTCTCGGCCGATGAACATTCTACGACATTGCAGTCTATGGGGGAAAACTTGAATAGGCTCTCAATGATTTTTACTCTTTTTAAAGCACTTAATGATCATTTTACACTGCAATTTTTTTTTTAGGGTGTCATATTTAGACCTTATCAAAGACACAAGTAATAGGGATCATGGAGGTCACAATTTTTTTTAAAATGGCCTATTGTTATGCGATGCCTTTAAGCGTGGATCAGTTACAGATTCTTGCCGCCGTCTGTGAAGAAATCGATCTCGTCTTATAAATGCGTGGTAACAAGGAAAGTAATTGTTTTATGTTCATGGTGTATATTCTTTTTTTCAGATCACATTGTTGTCCTCGATCCCAATAAAAGGCATTAAAGCAAAGTTCACCCTGACGTGAAGTTGGTTTTAATAAAAGGAAAAAAATGAGAGAAACATAAATGAAAGTTTGGCGAATATCCAGCACAGAATATTAAACAGAGTTATGAAGTTTCAAAGTTTAATTTTGTGACGTCACATGCGAGCAGCTCCCCATATGTCCTGTAATATAAATTCCTTGAATTGTCATTTTTTAATGGTTCATGATAATTGAATGGAATTTTTTTTCATAGAAGCCTGTATTAAATAATGTCTCTAATAATATATTGAAAGCACAGGTAAAATTATTTTCAAATTTCTGAGAAAACGGCATTGTTTAAACTTTGAACCTTCATAACTCTGTTACTCTTTGGTGGATTTCCGCCAAACTTTCATTTATGTGTTTCTCTCATTTTTTTTTCTTTTAGTAAAACCAGCTTGACATCAGGGTGAACTTTGCTTAAAGGGAAATGAAACCCAAAACATGAAGAGTTCTCCAGACCTCTAAATGGGAGATAATAACTTCGTATATACCCGTAGGAGCGAGCCACATGAAAACGATTTAAGAACGTCGTGGCTTTGTTACCCACAGAAGCAAACTTTCAGCAATCTGATGTTTCAGTTTTCAGTGTTCACAATTGATTTCGATGATTAATCGTCGTCGTCGGCAGCCCCCCCCCCCTTCAGGAAATCCCGATCTCGCCCATGTTGCATGGATACAAGACTGTGTGACCAATTTGACTATACATCATGAAACATTTTCCTGTTAAGCTGCACTCAATTAGTCTACGAGGGGAGGTTGAAAAGTTCATAGGCTAACGAAGCAG
>JZLH01S0144211.1:2122-13980 GCA_001188425.1 Eucidaris tribuloides | reverse complement strand
ACTCTTTTTTAATCAGGGAATTTGTATTTATTGAGTTTCAGAAGTCAATATTAATTTCACATGAAATATTTACAAGTATACAAATTCAAGTATATTCAGTCTGTACAAAAAAGTGCAATCACAAAAAAAAAGTTGGTTGTAACATATACACAATAGATACAGGTATGTGTATTTTATATTACACCAAATCAGTATAATAATTGCTCTTTCTAATACACTCTATCTCATTGCAGTTGCTTTTGTCAACCAATATAAATGTTACATTTCATGTGACGAGGTGAAATCACGTTTGTGTTACTTTTTGTATCAATGGGTGAAATTAATCAAATCAATTTTGATCGAGGTCTTTGGTACAATCATGTTTGTTGGACAATTTCACGTTTCAGTCTGAATGCTCTTGCCTTTGTCAGGAGAATGACGGCAGTCAAAAACATGGACCTTTCCAACATACATGGTTGCAATGAAAGCTTTGATCAAAATTTTAACTTCACCATGCAAACATTTCAGTCTTACAAAGTTAATTTTATTTGCTGAAATCATATCTCAGGACACAACCAAAAGAAATGAATGAAATTGTATTGGAGAGTAGAGTCTGTTGGTGCACCACCTTACACTTTCCATAACTGCCATTAAAAACACAGTCATATGAACATTTTGATAACAATCAGTTATTGTGACATACATGTAAGAAATGATACATGTAACAGTAATCAAATATCAAATACCTACTTGCATGTTTTTAACTATTATCTGATGCTTGACTGGTATGTACCATGGACTCTCATTATAATAAACTCCTCCGGACACTTACTTTGTTATATCAAAATGTTGTTATATCAGGGCTGCAAAAACTATGAAATGCAAAGAAAATTTCAACTTCAGGACCAGAAAAGAAAAAATTGTTATACAGCACTTTCTCCTTATAAAAACCAATTATACACGTATAACAAAATCTCCTTATTACAAGTAAGTTCTCTGGTCCCAATTAAGGGTCAAAAGTTCTTTGTACCTTATTGTTTTTGCAACCCCGATAAAAATTGTTTTCGTCATAACAAAGTGATATTTCCAGTCCTGAGCAGTTCGTTATAACAAGAGTCTACTGTATGGAGGTTTTGTTACATTACTTTATGATGAGAGTCCACCGTAGATAATTAGTGAAACAAGTAAAGACTACTTGACCAATCTATGCCTTTACTAACCTATGTCATACAAAAAATGATCTTACATAATACACAGTATTTTATCATCATACACATAGGATTTCCTGTTTATTTCTTTATACATGTTTTACCCATTAATGCCCAAGGTATTTTTAATATATGATACACAGACTTTGATCACGGCTTATGTTTTACTGTATTGGAGGTACCTTGGAGGCATTGTGCCTTATAGTGGATAAGACAGAGGTTTGTTGATTGAGAGCTCCTCAGTTTAAATCCCGTAGGGGTGTCCGTCTCCTTGGTAATACAATTTATCTACAATACCTCTCTCCACCCACAAGTGTCACTGGGTACTTGAGAGGATGAGAAATTCCACTGGAGGCAAATTGGCTTGGGCACCTTATTGGAACGTGGGCTAGGAATACTCACCAGGGAGTGGAGGTGGTGTACACCGGAACACACATGATATAATTTGTGTCCACACGATTGGACATAAGTTGCTTGTGACCGTTCAAAACTTGTGTTGGTAATAGTGTTGGATATAAAGCTGCAGACAGAACGATCATCAGACATAACTCTATCGGATATAGCGCAACTTATACCCAACGATTTATATCCGAAGAAGAGCAGGTATAAGTCCGGTAATAAGGTTGTTACCTGTAATAACAAATACGTGTGGACTGTAAATTTGCGCTGTCGGACATAAATGCGACCTGAAAAGGGCAATGACCCTTTACTAAGACAACTTCCGAGTCAAATTAAATTCCTCGCGCAAATTTCACACTGCTGCTTTGTAATACATCAAATCAATTTCAAAATGACGAATTCTAGTCAACGCATTAAAAGATCCACGAACTGGACGGACAGAGAGGTGGAGGCTTTGCTGCAAATATGGAGGGATCCTGAGATACAAGAAAGAGTAGCGGCAGTGTTGCGAGATTAAAAAAAGGTCATGGAGTGAAATGGCGACCCTGTTGCATGACAGGGACTTTGCCGCAAGAACCGGAGAACAGATACACGCAAAATTAAAAGGACTGAAGGCTCTTCACCGGAGCCTTCATGACCAAATGAATACATCTGGTGCACAAACTGTCAAACATCCGTTTTGGGACGATCTCCAATATGTTCTGGGAGGAAGGGCAAACGTACTGTGGGTACGATAGACTTTAGTGTAGAATCAATGCAAAACTAACTCAGAGCCAAAGCTGAAATTATCACCCAAAATCATACTCTTCATGATCAGGGAAGGTAAACATGTGAGAGAGTGCCTAGAGGCATTGATCCAAGACTACACAGCACCAACTTTACTTTTACCTTCTGGTGCATATTGTAAGGAATAGTATACACATCTGTTTTTTTTTTTCACTTTTCCCTCTTGGTCAGTATCGTGGCTTTATTTCTATAGAGCCTAAAAATTCTGTATTTCGTGATGAACCTGAACAGTTTGAAACCACTCTAGAAATCAGCATTAATCTGCATTAATGTAACTATATAATTAGATTGCATAATTATTTTGCAAGGGAAACTACATAAGTGGGTCTTTGACTTCTTGTTGTCAATTTGATGAACAGACATCTTTTTCTTGAGCTCTGAAATTTTTGTCGAAAATTGGTCTTTTCTACGTGAGAGCCACTTTCATTTTATACCATTCTGCAACAGAGTCAGTCAGACCGCAACTCCGTGCGTAATGAGCCATTCGCACAGAATTTATCGTACGCTCTCGGATCTCTCGCGAGGCAATATTCTCATACGAGATTGCACAAGAATTTCAGCCAGATAATGCATTGGTTTAGTGTATGGCATTTTGTGAAGTTAGACACTAATATCTGGTATCCAATTTAGGTATCATGATGATCGCCGTAAAATTTTCTTTCGTTTGATATATAATGTTCGTTATTTGCTAAAAAGAAAAATGAAATAATCAACATAATATTTTGCATATTTTTTGAATTATTTTAAAAGCAAAAGTTGTATTATGTTTTGTTTTTTGATAACTTCACCCGAGCATGGAATAAAACTTCATCATATTGCCACCTTCGTGGAGAAGAAATGTTCAGTACCACAACATTCGTGTTTTAGTTTTGCTCCCGCACCACTTATCACGAAAAATTAACAAATCTCGTTGTCTTTTTTTACCGGAAGTCGTCAGATTATTTCCTGTCCTTTGCCGCAGAATATTGTCCAACGGGAGGTAAGTTGGCGCTTTCATGACTTTCGCGCCACTTCGCGCCACTTCAAAGGGAAGATCAATTGTGCGGCAGTACATGCAAAGGAAACCCCATAAATTGGGCTTCAAGCAGTGGAGAAAGGCAGGATCTTCCGGTTTTCTACATGACTTTGACGTCTATCAAGGAGCTTGAGGTGCACAACACTAATGGTCTCCATAAGGAGTAGGGGGAGATTCTGTCCTTCAGTCAGATTTTAATGTTGCCGCAGAATAAATAGCACAATTTCTTAACTTCCATCCCATTGGAGGAAAAGCTGCATGATCATCAAAGCGTCTCCAACACCAGACGACATCTGCCCAGCCAGTTCAAGCGAGTTATCAAGGAGGCAGACCAGGAGGGGATTGCCAACATCCTCTACAACAGGCAAGGGAAACTACGAGACCACTTTCCGGTACAGAACTGGTATCACCCCCCTCTTCTTTGAAAACCATCTGTGGCTCCTCCTACTCCAGGCGAGTACTTCTGGCAGCGGATGTTCTTGTGGGCACCAATGCGCATGTGGGGCATCCCGCTGCAGTGCCCTACCTACAAATTTAAGCTGAGTCATGCTGGCATCTATACCAAAGTGAGAGAAGTGATAGACCTGGATTCCAGGTACTATCTCGTTGGAGCGGAATATCCAGGTGCAGTCGTTGTTTGGTCCCAGTCTGTCCGTGGAGTGAAGATCTGCTGAAGCAGCTGGACCCTAGTCACCGCAGCAGATTTCCAGCGGTTTTAACTCAACGGCTTGCACTGGATAAGAAGTGCCTTACACTCATGAAGCCTTGCACGGAGGGGAATAGCTCAAGCTATAACCAGCAGGCACTGGACGAGATCCACAGCAAGGAATGGGGGCGAAAAGTCCTCCAGTATTTCACTGCCTGCGAGCTGCATCGGAAGGGAGCTAGCTTTTCCCGATCTTCCAGTGAGTATGAGACTCCTCCTAGATACACACCTCTTCCGCTTGCCCAATGGTTCGAAACAACTCATGCCAACAACATCCTGCGAATTACATCAGAAGGGAGCTACCTTTTCCCGATCTTCGCAGGCACTGCGACAGTAAGGTGGTAAAGACAGTGACCTTCTTATTGGGGTCTAGCCCATGGACCAGGTGCAGCCATGGGACAAATCCAGGAAGGAACATGTGCAAGTCACCTGTCCAGGAATCATCCGTGAGTATAACACTTTCATGGGTGGTATCGATCTCCAGGACTCCCTATCAGTCCTGTACAAGTACCCAGTGCGCTGCAAGAGAGGGTACAGGTGCAGCGATGGGACAAATTGACAGAATGTAAAATTTATGAATAATATTTTGAGGTTCCATTTAAAGATCCTGCAGAAGAGTATAGTGCAGTATTCTATGCTGTAGTATGCAATACACAGGAATTCCATTTACATGAGTACAGGCAAAGACAAAGCAGTTCCATGATACCCAGCCTTAAGAAGTAACTAAATAGTCTGACATCGACGGTGCCGTCCTGAGGAGAGTGATCATCGGATTGATCAGACGGCATGCAAACGAGGGCATGCAGACGAGGACACACATGCCAGAAGACCAGCGAAGAAAAACTAAGAAGTTAATTTAGGTGCACTAATTTTAGAAGTACTCAGAAGTAACTTTTATTTTAGAGTTTGTTTGCTTTATTGTTGTGTCCAACAATTATCCATGAATACAACACATTCATGGGTGGTATCGATCTCCAGGACTCCCTATCAGCCCTGTACGAGTATTTCCGGCAGCGGATGTTCTTGAGGGCACCAATGCGCATGTGGGGCATCTCGCTGCAGTGCCCTACCTGCAAATTTAAGCTAAGCCATGCTGGCATCTACAACAAAGTGAGAGAGGTGATAGACCTGGATTCCAGGTACTATCTTGTTGGTGCAGAATATCCCAGGTGCAGCCGTTGTTTGGTCCCAGTCTGTCCGTGGAGTAAAGATCTGCTGAAGCAGCTGGACCCTAGTCACCGCAGCAGATTTCCAGCAGTTTTAACCCAACGGCTCGCACTGGACAAGAAGTGCCTGATGCTCATGAAGCCTCGCACGGAGGGGAATAGCTCGAGCTATAGTCAGCAGGCACTGGACGAGATCCACAGCGAGGAATGGGGGCAAGAAAGTCCTCTAGTATTTCACTGCCTGCGAGTTGCATCGAAAGGGAACTAGCTTTTCCAGATCTACCAGTGACTATGAGCCTCCTCCGAGATACACACCTCTTCCGCTTGCCCAATGGTTCGAAACAACTCATGCCAACAACATCCTGCGAATTACATCAGAAGGGAGCTACCTTTTCCCGATCTTTGCAGGCACTGTGGCAGTAAGGTGGAATGATATCAAGACAGTGACCTTCTTATTGGGGACGCGCCCATGGACCAGGTGCAGCCATGGGACAAATCCAGGAAGGAACATGTGCAAGTCACCTGTCCAGCAAACATCCGTGAGTATAACACTTTCATGGGTGGTATCGATCTCCAAGACTCCCTATCAGTCCAGTACAAGTACCCAGTGTGCTCCAAGAGATGGTACAGATGCAGCGATAGGACAAATCAAAGAGAGAATAATGTGCAAGTCGTTCAGCCATTACCTATGAATACAGCACAAGGAACACAGGGGAGCACATCCTCCTGTCAACAAACCTTCAGGAGAAATGGTTGTGCACAAGTCACGCTCAGGTATATCCTCCAGATGACCATGTTTATTAGGAATGCAAAAGAAATACCTGTAAAATTTAATCAGTTCATAAACAATGCTGCTGAGGAAAGACGGGCTTTACATGAAGGTTTGGAACACAACCATAATAAAATAGTCTAACAACTGGGGCTGACATGCAAAAGCCACGGCTAATGCCAAGATTTTTGGCAAAGAATTGCTATTTTTCTCACAAACTAGTACTCTTCATCATGACATTTGTACCTCCAGGATATGATGAATAGTCTCTAGGTATTTTGTGGCAAAGATGCGTGTGTGTTCAAAAGTCTTGAGTCAGTGCAGCAGTATACAGCAACTCCTGAGGTGGGGATTCAAATAGAAGTCAAGTCAGTTGGCCCAGCTCTTCTCTTTCATCTCTAGATGTTCAAGCTGCTTTCCCTGGGTGACTTCTTGAGCCATCTTCCCATCCACGCATCATCCACGGTTGCGGAGATAGAGGAAGCAACTCAAGGTCAAGCAGAAAACAACTACTGGCATGTACCGTGCAAGGCGGGTGACAGGCTCTGTCGCTCATTCAGTGTGCACGAGAGGAAAAAGGTTGGAGTCAGACAGCGGCACCAAATCGGACAGCTTGATCATAAAAATAACAGGTCAACAAGATGTTTTGACAAACATCCCAGCCATGAAATATGGGAGGGAGATGGAACCAGAGGCAAGAAAAAAATATGTGGAGACACAACAATCTGCCCATGCGAAGCTGACAATAATTGAAAGTGGACTTATGTGGACAAAGAGTGAGTTTTTCTGGGGGCAAGTCCTGATGGACTCGTGATGTGTGAATGTTGTGGAGAAGAAGTACAGGAGATAAAGTGCCCATCACGTGTATCCCACACTTCACCATCAGTAAACAATCTGAGACACCTGGAGCTGGGCCCCCACGGGTCCCCTGTGTTGAAAGACAATCACCCATAATACTCACAAGTGCAGGTCCCAATGGGTGTCACAAAGAGGTTATGGTTCGACTTTTTCGTTTATTCCAGATATGGAAGTGTAACAGTCAGAGTACTTCCGGCAGCAGATGTTCTTGTGGGCACCAATGCGCATGTGGGGCATCCCGCTGCAGTGCCCTACCTGCAAATTTAAGCTGAGCCATGCTGGCATCTATACCAAAGTGAGAGAGGTGATAGACCTGGATTCCAGGTACTATCTTGTTGGAGCGGAATATCCTAGGTGCAGCCGTTGCTTGGTCCCAGTCTGTCCATGGAATGAAGATCTGCTGAAGCAGCTGGACCCTAGTCACCGCAGCAGATTTCCAGCGGTTTTAACTCAACGGCTCACATTGGATAAGAAGTGCCTTACACTCATGAAGCCTCGCACGGAGCGGAATAGCTCAAGCTATATTCAGCAGGCACTGGATGAGATTCACAGCGAGGAATGGGGGCGAAAAGTCCTCCAGTATTTCACTGCCTGCGAGTTGCATCGGAAGGGAGCTAGCTTTTCCCGATCTACCAGTGACTATGAGCCTCCTCCGAGATACACACCTCTTCCGCTTGCCCAATGGTTCGAAACAACTCATGCCAACAACATCCTGCGAATTACATCAGAAGGGAGCTACCTTTTCCCGATCTTTGCAGGCACTGTGGCAGTAAGGTGGAATGATATCAAGACAGTGACCTTCTTATTGGGGACGCGCCCATGGACCAGGTGCAGCCATGGGACAAATCCAGGAAGGAACATGTGCAAGTCACCTGTCCAGCAAACATCCGTGAGTATAACACTTTCATGGGTGGTATCGATCTCCAAGACTCCCTATCAGCCCTGTACAAGTACTCAGTGTGCTCCAAGAGATTGTACCGGTGCAGTAATGGGACAAATCAAAGAGAGAACATGTGCAAGTTCTGTCCCGACATTACCCACAAATACAGCACAAGAACCAGAGAGGGGCACATCCTCCTGGCAACGAATGTTCAGGAGAAATGATCAACAAGACTAAAGACCTCAGAGATCACACAGACCTCAATGCAAACATGCACCAAAGAGGAGATACTTGCCATCATCTCTAACAGTTCTGAGTTTACATTAAGATTTCAAGAGAGTTAAAATACAAAAAGGATTCCTTGTGTTTCATGTTAATGAAATTAAAAAATACAAGTTAAATTTTTGTTTTACAGATTTTGTTGAAATTCAAAGCAATTATTTCTCATTTCAGCTTCACCTTAGACAGCAGAAGGCATTAACACCAGGGTGCGCCACCTTTTCTCACCATTAAGTTAACATTCAATGATGGCTCAGTCATCACTGCAGTCACCGACGGCAGCTTTGTACCCAGATTTTGAACATGCATGTGTATTCAAATATGTTAATACAGTGTAGCAGTATACAGCAACTCCTGAGGTGGGGATTGAAGTAGAAGTGGAATCAGTTGGCCCACCCACTTCTCTTCAATCTCTAGCTGCTCAAGCTGCTCCATTGGATGACTTCTTGAGCCATCTTCCCATCTACACATCATCCATGGTTGCGGAGATAGAGGTAGCAACTCGTGGTCAGGCAGATAACAACTGGCATGTGTACTGTGCAGGGCGGGTGACAGGCTCTGTTGCTCACACAGTGTACACAAGAGGTAAAAGGTTGGTGTCAGAAAGTGGCACGAAATCGGACAGCTTAATCAGAAAAATAACAGGTCAACAAGATGTTTTGACAAACATCCCAGCTATGAAATGTGGGAGGGAGATGGAGCCAGAGGCAAGAAAAAAATATGTGGAGATGCAACAATCTGCCCGTGCGAAGCTGACAGTAACTGAAAGTGGACTTTATGTGGACCAACAGAAGAGAAAGTTTTTCTTGAGGCAAGTCCTGATGGACTCGTATCATGTGAATGTTGTGGAGAAGGAGTGCTGGAAATAAAGTGCCCATCAAGTATATCCCACACTTCACCATCCGTAAACAATCTGGGATACTTGGAGCTTGATCCCCTGTGTTGAAAGACAATCACCTATAATATTCGCAAGTACAATTCCAAATGGGTGTCACAAAGAGGTTATGGTTCGACTTTTTTGTCTATTCCAGGCATGGAAGTGTAACAGTCAGAGTACCGTTTGACATTGAACGATGGCAAGAGTTGACAAGTTACTCGGAGGTGGTCTTCAGGAGAGAGATTGCGAGGGAATTGGTAAAAATGGCTAGTACCACACTTTACCATCAGTAAACAATCTGAGACACCTGGAGCTGGGCCCCCACGGGTCCCCTGTGTTGAAAGACAATCACCTGTATACCACTCACATATACAGTTCCAAATGGGTGTCACAAAGAGGTTATGGTTTGACTTTTTCATTTATTTGAGACATGGAAGTGTAACAGTCAGAGTACCATTTGACGGGGAACGATGGCAAGAGCTGCTGACATATTACTTGGAGGTGGTCTTCAGAAATTGCTAAGGAATTAGTCAAAATGGCTACCCCTAGTGCGAATGACTTTGAGAAAGAACACTGTACATTATGCACTGATCATAATCATGTAAACACTTATTATGATGCGTGTATGTGTGTTGAAGCATTTTGTAGTACATTTCGTGTGTGTGCATGATTCTGCGAGTATACATACATTATTCTGTTTGTGTGTGTGGTGGGGGTGGGGGGGGGGGGGTAGGGGGTTGTTTTGTAAGATTTCATATTTGTATTTCATACCCTGGGTGCATCTTATCATGCAGTCTGCAACCTTCTACATCTACATAATCAGAGGTTTAAGGTTCAGAAGTTCAGAACCTGACGAGTCTGTGTTCTTGAAACTGTTCATTGGAGAATGCCAAACACTTTCTACAACTGAACCTCACTGGATGTAAGAACAGAATCAAATCACATATAAGGCCATTTGTTTGGTGTGTACAGTCGGCAGTGTTGCCACACCCATGATCCAGCATAGTCAAATTTAATGGTTTCAGTGGATGTAGATACTGCAAACATAAAGGAGACTTTCATGATCATGCAATGTGGTATCCCTACACTACCCACAAAGTCCAAAATGAACAGAGAGTGGGTTTGAATGCACATGCACTATAGCCCAAGAATCAGGAAGAGCTATTCAAGGTTGTAAAGGTGATATGTGAGCCGCTCCGACGGTAGGGGGCAAAAGTCGCAATGGACGAAATCACAGAAAACGCCAAAAACCAACCCATACCACTATTTTGGTGAATTTTTTTTTATTTCGGTTTTGAAAAGTTTGATATCTATTCTATCTAATGTGTGAGTTTCAGCTTTGGATTCGAATTCTAAATGGCACAAAACAGCGATTTTCCAAACCCTTTTCGACGGGTCAAACTGTCGTTCGAGCGAACGATCGTCCGAAACCGGGTTGCTAAGGATAGTGTCACGTGACATCGGCACGCGGCGTATTTCCAGTATCCTAGCTTTTTCACAGACAGGATACTTGGTGTGTGACTGTATGCATGAACGTGTAATGCTTTACTTTTTTAATCAAACAACATGAATGAAAATAAATTCGAATAAGCTCGGGAGGGGTACAGCTACTCCGTCTTAACGCTCGTGTAGAATTTCTATTCATTAAACACACTCTTTTTTTCCCCTACGGTAATCAAGCGCCCGAGCGTCCAATGCTTTTGACATAGAAATTGTTTGGAATTCTCTGATTGATTTTGGAATGCTTTAGGAAAATTTTAAGAACAAAAATGAGTAATCTCTCTTTCAACAATCCAGTGCCGATCACAACAAAGATTTGGACGCTACCTCAGAGAGAGGTGTGAATTATTTTCGTGCCTCCCTTTTTACATTGGTTTGCATCTCAGAGTTGAGATAATTAAAGAAAGTATTGTATCTTGCTGAAACTGAAAACTGCGAGTGTTCTCTCTTTCAAGTTAGTTTGTTTGCAACTGTTTAAGTGGATAATACACAAACAACTATCAAAAGAAACAATAGACCCGGATCTCGGCTAGGCAGTGCTACGCGTGTTAATCCCCTGTCTATAGAAAGCGTTTCAAACGTCTTTTGTTGAAGGATGAGAGTTACGTAAAAAGCATAAAAGGGTCTATGAAAAACTTGCATACCCATACTACATAAGTTACATACATGTACATGGTCTTGTACTTCTACCAGCAAAACACAAGTTAAAAAAAGAACCAGTAGCATACAAGGATTTCATGTATTGCTATGGAAGTATTTTTATTTCTGCTATATAGGAAAGGTGGTGTGTTTGAATTATGAAAAAATACAGAACGCACGATCTTACACAAATTATTATTGGTTTCCAGACTTAGCAAATAACGATCTCGCATAACTATTCGTCCTCTGCAATTCTTACATGACTCAAGTGAGAGCTAAAAGTGATGTTCTCTCATTAAACTGGAAACGACAACAAAAACTGCCGTAGGTATAATTGCCGCAGCAAATGGCTATACAGTGACATACAGCAAGAACTGGGTTGTAGCGTTAAATTTACACACAGTGTTTGTGTTTGTTATTCTTTTTTGAATTTTAGGACATCATCAATATAGCCTAAAAAACAATGAAAATACTAGTATTCCATAATGAATTATATTAAGATTAATTAAATTCAAGATTGCTATGATTGTAGCGACACATTTGCACCAAATGGCTGCAGATTAACGGTAGTTCCGTTTTACATTGTCACATTCATCATTAAACTTTCCACTGTAAACATTAATAAATGAACTTGACATTTTGCATACAACTGGACAAGGGTACAGTCTGTCACCATGCCAATTTTCAACTTTTTTGATGCAGGTGAAGCCCCGGTTGCTAAGGACTTTTTAGAAATTATATCACTAATTCAAGGGCGCATCCGCGCCCGACTGAGTTTGAATTCATGGTGAAACTTT